>JAGVSP010003291.1:0-23651 GCA_022494985.1 Micrasema minimum | reverse complement strand
TCTCGATCAAAGAGAATTACTCAAAAAAAAAAAAAGTATGACACTTGGCGTAAAAAACCACTGAAACAAGTTCTCCAATTCATAAGCTTTCCAAAAAATTACAAATTTGTTGACATTTTTTACAAAATTACAAATAATAATAACAATAATTAGCAGAGGAGGTAGTGGATTTGCTACAAGCGTGTCTGACCAAGAACCTACTTGTTTATGCCACTTTTGTTTGTAGCGTACTTTCTTTACCTTCGGTATCTTATCTTATCTTTTCTAAGGGTCGGGACCCAACACATGATACCTCTGTTAATAATAATCAGGGTCATTAGCGGATTTAAAATACCATAGGGTATTATTTTACAAATAAAATAGGCCAAGGGATCGGGCCGCCGCGACCGATCCACCTTTCTGGGTAGTTTGATGTCCATCCACTGTCGCACACCGCGATGATAGTGAGCTGGATAACCATCGTGTTGATAGACCATGGCCATTATTGTAGCAAGTGGTACTTAATGATGGTATTTTAAATCCGCTAATGACCCTGATTATTATTAACAGAGGTATCATGTGTTGGACCGACCCGACCCTTAGAAAAGATAAGATAAGATACCGAAGGTAAACAAAGTACGCTACAAACAAAAGTGGCATAAACAAGTAGGTTCTTGGTCAGACACGCTTTGTAGCAAATCCACTACCTCCTCTGCTATTATTGTTATTATTATTTGTAATTTTGTAAAAATGTCAACAATTTGTAATTTTTTGGAAAGCTTATGAATTGAAGAACTTGTTTCAGTGGTTTTTTTACGCCAAGTGTCATACTTTTTTTTTGAGTAATTCTCTTTGATCGAGACGACTTGGGGGAAAAAAAAAAAAGTCAAAATTCTGATTTCATTGCCTTTTATTTCAAACTCTAGAAATTTTGGACAAAAATTTTAGTTTAATGTAATCTTTTGTTCATAGGCTATCCAAAAAGTGTCTTATTACCATCCAAATGTACGTATTTTTGTCACAATCACGAGTTTAATGCTGCAAGGCGGATTTTTTTTCAAAAAAACTAAAAACTCGAATAACTAGGAAACCAGCGAGTTTCGACCCCTGGTTGACTGGTCGTAAATTGTTGCAAATTAGCTCTAGTAATACCCCTTTCAAGGAATAGGTCGAATTACCAGTCACCCTGTATAATACAAAAAATATTTTTAAATATGCCTAGGTAGACCAATTGCCCTTTAAAATTGTTCACATCGTGCTTAATTGAGTGACATACACACAATGATTAAGTAAATATAAATATAAGTAAACATAATGATTAAGTAAATATGAATATAAGTAAATATGATTAAGTAAATATGAATTGATAAAATACAATTTTTCTTAACACGGTAAATTCGATTTATGTGTGTGAAACTTCGGAAGGCTTGTTTCTAGCAGCTTCTGTGGTGTGACGCATGTCATGACGTTTTCATTTCGGTGGACTTTAAATGGATTAAACCCCAAATTTGGCATCCGAACCCTAACCCAACGTTATTACAGAACCCATATTTTAATTACACATCCAAAAACAACGATGTTTTTTCTGGGGGTGCGTGGTTGAGTTGATGTCATTATTGTTGTCTTGGTATTATTTTTAGAATTGAATGAAATAATAATAATAATAATAACGTCTTATTCTAAACCTTGAGGTGGTGGGTGCAAGCCTCTAAGGTTCATATAAAAAAATACATTATAAGAAATACAAAATAACAAAGTAAGATTATCAATTGCTGCATTGATTTTTATAGAAAAACATTGTATTGATTAAAAAGATAATATTAGCTTTGGGACGGTTTAAATTTTTTTTTTGTTTGTGTTTTTGTTATTATAATATCCGTAATTAATTTTTAAAATATCGTAATCGCAATTTCACGCTAAAACAGGTCATTATATGGTAGATGCGTCTATTAATTTCAAGGCGTCTATTAGCCAAGTTTTAATCTAAGTAGCGCTTAAAATATAAAAAAGTTCATAGCCACTGGTTCTACTATAACTACTATAAGAACTATATTTTCAGTAAGACCCTTTTTGTGCGCTCAGGAGACAGGAGCTTTTAAAGCATCCGTTTGCGGTCAATCCGATTTTATAAGCTCCGTTTTTAAATATTTTTTTACGATGAATTTTCAGGACTTTTTTTATTTTTATTTTTAATAGAAAAAATTCGAATATTCATTTTTATTAAAATTAAAGAATTTAAAAATAAAGGTCTTTTTTGTACTTGCGATTCATTAATTAGTTATGTGTTTTTAATGATGTTTCAAAGTTTTTAATCATGAAATAATAATTGTAAAACGAAACCTGTAAATATAAATAAGAGTAAACATATTTATTATTTTATAATTTTACAAAAAGGGAAACCTGCCGGGGGGGGGGGGGGGGGGGGGGGGGGGGGGGACCCCCCCGGGGGGGGGGGGGGGGGGGGGGGGGGGGGGGGGGGGGGGGGGGGGGGGGGGGACCCCACCATTAATGAAACAATTTTTTTTATTATTATTTTACAACATTACAACAAAATTGCGAGCGAGATATTTAAACAATAGAGAAAATGTAAATTTTTAACGTGAATTTTTTGTACGTTTATGTGTTAGGAAAAGTATTTATTACCTTCCAAGTACGTGGTGCAGTTTCTTTGAAATTTGTAAAAGTCTGAACTTTTCTAGTTCTCAACTTTCCGCAACACGAAACTTTCCTTACAATTTCTTATTTTATCATTTCCACTGGCAAGGCGAAGTTTCACTCCGACTATTAGCGGAAAAACCCCTCACGGAAGTTCAACTGTTAACAAACTATTTAAGAGACTGCATTATTATGACGAATCTCAATTAATTAAAAAAAATATAAAAGAATCGTCGATGATATAATTTAATAGCATATAATTCAAGATCATTTTGAACAGGTGGTGGCCCAGTGGGTAGCGTCGTGGTCTCTGAGTCCAGACATCGTCGGTTCGAGTCTCCACTTCAACACGACTCGATTCCTATTTTTAAGCACAAGCCGCTTAGGCTGTATTGGAGATAGTATATACAAATTGAAATATGTGCAAATATCATAAGATTGCATAGATTTCCTTCTATTTAAAAAAAAAAAAAAAATCTACTACTACTACTACTACTACTACTACTAATTTCCCTTCTCCGCACCCAATGGTGCATAGGGCACTGCATTGGTACTATGATTGGTGTATTGATTATTTTATTACATGAAGGTAGTATGATCAGTTTTATATGATAGGTATATTAATATAAATAACATATATGAAAAATTTAAATATTGTATTTTATATTAACGTTTCATAGCGATCCAGGTGTTGTATATAGGTAAAACTAAATTGCCTTTTCGTGAGTACAAAAAGCTCGTTACATATTAAAATTTAAGCGTATTCAAATTGAGTTTGAGACTTTTTTGTACTTAAAGATTTCACTTTCTCTTGTAAAGTTACTCTAGAAAATTTTGCGAAAAAAAATTATAAGTAGACCAGTAGTTTTTCTATTTTTATAAAAATTAAGCTTATTAAAAATCAAAAATAATGATAGTTTTGTCATAAAAGTGATTCCAATGAGTGTTTCATATTAAGGTCTATAATGCAAAGATATGCAAGGTAGACATTTAAATGATTGTTTGGCTATTTGTCACTACAATTTTTCTTACAATGTTGTTTTAATTACTATATATTAAAGGTTTTACTCTTAATCCTCCTTTATTAACCAACTTATTCTGGTCTCCTGCGCTTAAATATTCAGAACCTATTTCCGACGCTTCCACCACACTCCACACAACAAACCACAATACGACATATACACAAGGTAAACATTTCAAATACGTGTTTCATTTTGGGGTGCTATGCTATGTATATAGCCTTGAATATTAATATACTGTACATATATAGCTCTGTGTGCATAAAATTAAAATATAAATAAAAATAATTAAAAATGAATTTTTCATTCGGATTTTAATGCTCAGCCGTCAATTAATGTTATCATATAAATATAGTAAACATGCAACGAAAGATACCTCTCTTTTAGGACTACATACAAATATTGTAATGAGTAAAATATGTTATAAATAAGTAATATGTTCCGAAGTTCCGAATAATGAGTGGTAACTCCAAAATCTTCTTCTATTTTCACCACGTTCGCTCCTATGTGTATCATGTGGATATCACTAGATCCCTCCAGGAGACCCTATCGCCAGCCTCTCGCCTCCTCCAACGTCAGGCCCGCATCCATTAGCTCCGCCGAGTACATCCGTAAGACGGTCTACCAGGACGCGGACGGCGGGATCCTGCAGGCGACTCCAAAATCGTTCGACAATAATGATTTAAATTAAGTATGCAGTAATAAACTGCAATTATTTCGTAACGCGATTGTTTTATTTAATGAATTATTCATTGAAAATACGTATTTGCCTATTTATCTTCTTGAATTTTTTAAATACGTGTCAAGAGTTATCATTTTATCTTTTTTTAACTGTGAAATCACAATATTATTCAAAGGTCTTAGAAAGCCACGTGTCGTCTACTAGTTGTTAAGAATCGGTTTACCCCAAGTTCTGAAGTTTAACCTCGATATTCAAAACGCCTTTCATCAGCTCCATACTTGTATAGAATTGTATAGTGTAGTGATTCGCGATATCGATTTATGATAATCGATGGAAATCACGGCACTAGAAAAAAATATCTGGCTGTAGATTCCGTGAAAAACATGGCTTGATTAGGTAAAAAATATATAAATTTTACATATCTACCCAAATATTTCAATTTTGGGTCAAATTTTTAACAGTCGAAAATAACAGTGCCAGAAACTAGGAAACAAATTTGTGGTGGAATCCCAACCTTGAGATTTTTTTTCAAAGTCTTTGGAAGTATCTAAAAAAAGGAAGTTCGGAAAGGAATATGGATACCTCGAATCCGCCTTGTGGTGCAGTGGTTAGATTAGGTTAAGTTAGGTAATGCCTCATGGTTTAGTTATTAATGTGTTGTGCTGCTAAAATGTTGGTTTTCCCCATAAATCTTTCATTAAACGTGATACCTTGCACTGGCACTGAAGCGTAAAAAACTGATCAGCTTGCCTTCATGTTTAACCTAAGCTCCTATCATTTAACTATAATATCTGTAACATTAGCAGACTAGGATAATTACTCATTCTTGTGTGAGATTTAAAAAAGATGCGTTTTAATTGAGACCGAAATTGGCTAGGGCTTTGAATGGCGCGTTAGTGTGAAGGCAATCGATTCCAGACAGATCGAAAAGGGCGATCGCCAACCTCAGTGTTTGGACTTCGCCGGGGTTCACGAAGTCTTCCTCTGGCTGAATCGAGTGCGGATCTTAGATTTGACTGTCTAGGGTTTCTGTTCTCTGCAATGCAAAGGTCGGAGGTACCGATTTAAATACAGTCCAGCAGAGCTTAAAGAGCTTAAGGCTCCTTACGGGGTCCCCCATACATTCATGTACGTCAGGGCAAAATTCCCTTGTACTTCATTAAATAAAAATGAAAAAAATATGACGTAATTATTAATTCTTTTTCTAGTGAATTATCGGACAAAATTTTATTTAAATATTTCGTTGAATCACAATTAATTTAAAGAAATTCCCTGTTATTAATAACATTTGATGCATAACACAAAAACAGTACATATAAGATTTTTAAAAAAAATGTATTAAAGAATACGTATATATATCTAGTGCATTATCTGATTAAAATTTGTAAAACATTAGTAGATTTTTGATTATATTAAATTCCGTGTTTTAACGAGCGCTCATCCGGGCGCTTACTACATTTTAAAGATTATCGTGAATTGTTTGTATACCTACGCGATGCAAATAATAATGAAACCAAACGGCGCGACGTTCGATCGGATTTTGGTCGTGTTTTAACGAGCGCTCATCCGGGCGCTTACTACATTTTACAATTAACAAAGGGTGGACCTAGTAGCCCCTTAAACTGAATTCTCCACAATCCCTTCCAAACTTCATCGCGTTTCTCAAATAATATTTTAAGGTACTCCTTTATTCAGCAATGTTTTCATTATAACAGATTCATGATATTATGATACACCAATAATACAGAATACAAAGAATAGATACTTCCTTCTAGGGGCATTATAAAGTTTCGACAAAGGCGGAATATACAAAAAGCGAAGTTGATCGATTTCTGAGGGACGGGTTCAGGATAACAGAATGAAGATGGATAAGTCAACTGAAGGGTACTTATCGCTTTATTTATTGAAGAAAAGCATTTTTGGGTAACACTATAAACACACATTTACCCAAATCTGCGGCTATACGGGAAGGCCGAACGAATATTCTAGAACCCTTTTCAAGATGATTGCTGATTTATTTCATGATACGAAAATATTTTCTAAATATAATTTAACGTAAAAAAATCTTTTTTAAAATAGAAATATTTGAGTTCTTATTATATGCTCATTATATTTCAATTTTTGGGCTGCTTTCAAATAGTCGGAAATAACTGTGCTAGAAAACAGAAACAAAATGTGCTGTAGTGGTATTGGAGAATTTAATATTTTTAATTTTTTGTGTGCTTTTAGTTTTACCAGTCAGCGATATGCCAGCCTATGATTTAAGCTTTAGATTTAAATACGTTTTTTTTTTAAATGTAGTTCTTATGTTCAATTTTTCGGTGTTTATTAACACCATAAACTCGGAAACATGTGCATTTATTAACACCATAAACTCGAATTGATAACATGGATGTAAATAATTAAAAAAACGTATACGTAATGTGTAACTCTCAATTTTTTTTTTTTATTTTTATTTTTTTTTTTTAACCCACCTCAAACAGGCCAGGAGGCCCAATTACAGAGGGGAACAACGTCACAAACACCCAGGCTTGAGAAAAATCCCTTTTGATTTTTTGTGTTCTCACCGGGAATCGAACCCGGAACCTCCATATCGTGAGTCTAGCGTCTTAGCCATTACGCTACGGAGGCCGCCGATTTATTATTGTATCATCTCACTTATTAATAATCCAATTTACAAACGGATTTTGTGATTTTTTGCTTTATTTTTCTGCGTTCATAGAAAATTTTGCGTTAAAATAAGCCCAACAGAAAGGTAGAATGGTCCTTCGAACCGTAATAATATGTTCAGATCAAAATCAGTAGATTCAATTTCCCAATGAACGTGCAACCGTCGGCGTCGTTGATCCAGACGTAAGGTAGTCACTTGTCTCCCTCAGGACCTCTACTACTTACTACCAGTATAAGTACGGAGTAGTAGATTGGTAGAGAGGAGCAGAGGTCACGCGACTCCCAGATTACCGACCATAACTCACAGGAGCTCGATCGCCCGACTCCGTGTGAGGTCAACTCCACTCGTAATTTCAATTCCATCGCCGAGATAACGATTATATAGATATACGTGGTGTAACAAAACTCGATGTACAAGCGGGAAACCAGTGAATCTACATAATATATATATTTTGTGATCTAAGCGATGTCAGTGCGTATTAGAATAAAATGAACATGTGTTTTTTTTTTTGTCCCTAAATGAGTTTATTGTAAAAACTCCTAGGGAGCATTGGATTGAAAAAAAGAAAATTCTTAATTTTTTAAAATAAAAAAATAAATAAAAAAATTGTAGTCGATATTGTTGAATTTTTAACCCATAGTTTTAGAGAAAATTGAGCACGAAGTTAATTTTTTCGATTAATTTTTGCAAATTCTTATCAAATATCATGTATTTAGTCAAATTAATACTGAACAACATTTTGAATGAATACAAATACTTGTAGACAAATTACTGGATTATACCCATGCTGGGCTGATATCAGATATTATTGATATCTCAACAGAGACAGAGAAGCTCTGGAAATGACAGGTCATAAGCCCTGTAAACGCCTAGATAACCCACATTCGTTTCCAGAGCTTCTCTGTCTCTGTTGAGATATCAATAACAAATTAATACTATCCACAAATAAAACAGAATCAAAAACAGCATTTTAAAAAGAATTTGTGAAATTGAACTTTATCTGCGGTACTAATGAAAGCTTTTATATGAGAGGAAACATTTTTTTTTTCAAGCTCAGATTATACCAAATATGATATCGCCAGTTTTCGGGTTGTACTACGAGTTTTGTTACATCATGTACATTGTACATACACAGACTCTTTTATTGGATCTACATTGTAACAAGACGCTTTGATTGAAGTATTTATTATTTCATATCTACATGCATTTGAATACTTTTCTCTCTACATGCATTCGACAGTATTTTTTTTTTAAATTCGAGTAAAACTTGCTAATTAGTTTTAAACTTTTCGCACTGCTCGTAATTTTAAAAACTTGAGAGGATTTGACGCCACGTGACCTCGGCCATTTCTCTGTACAATCGTAGTATCGCAGTTTTTCAGCATTAGAACAGATTTAAAAAAAAAAAAAAAAATTGTCAACGGAAATAAAAACATTATTTAAAAAATAAAAGGAAACTACGATTGTATAGAAAAGCGGACGCTTTCCATTACAAATAAGTATTGATATCTCGATGCATACGAGAATTCAATTTTTGTCTGCTACTTCTACTTTCCCTTATCCGCACCCAAAGAGTTTTACTTAAAATAATTGACCTACACGTCCTGTAAATTTCATTAATTGCTCTAGTAACATATAAATTATTGCCATTTTTTTTTAAGAAGCTCCTCATGTACACCTTTGATTTTTGTGTTAGCATAGTATTCCTAGGAGGTGTCGAAATATAAAAAGATGTATTTCATATATTTATATTCTAAAGTCAATTATTATTTAGGCGTTTTGGCTGGCAATTCATATGCTACGTATGCCTCCCGAGAGCCTTAACCATGCTTGCCTATTTCACAAAGCATCAGGTTCTCGGCGTCCTGGTCGTCCACTGTTGACAATTCGTCGGCATTTTGCGTCAGAGCTGCGGGACGTGGACTTGACTTGGGAGGATGCACGGGAGCTGGCGGCCGATCGCTTGGCCTGGAGGCAGTTTGTGGATTCCATATATTCCGTATGATGATGATGATGAAATTATTATTTTGTTTTTACTTATGTTATGACACGTAGTTACCTACAATAAGCCTACCTACGTATTTAATCTGTTTTGACATCTTCCTTTCATAGAAGAAGCCCACAGAGTTTTTGTTTTATGTAAATTTGGACTACAAGGACACATTTTAGTATTCATTTAACTTCAAATAAAAATGTACGTGATAGAATTTAACATTGGATCTTACGTGATAACAATATTTTTGTTTTGTGCCTGTTGCTAGGCTTCAATGACTTTTAAAAAATCCTAAGAAGATATAATATACATTTATGTTGGTATAAAATATTATGTATACACATTATGTATGTCTAAAAAATCCGAACCCACTTTGTCGCAGCTAATAATATTTTTTGCGATGATAAACGTTTTTCTAACTTGTTTTATTTCTTTTTTTTCAGGTAAGGTCATATGCGTAGATGCGAGTAATAAGATGTAAGAAAATTACTCAGGTAAGTATACTCTACTATAGGAATTTCAAAAAGTTTTAAATTAAAAGTTAATAAGTTCAAAAAATCCCTTCAAGGGCGCTGTACAATTAAAAATACTATTCATCCTAAGCTCCTAGCGGTAGACTATAATCCTACCTGTAACTTGAGCAGACTAAATGTACATTGCAGATCTACATTGTTAATTTACTTTAACTCTGTACTATGGGGGCGGCGCACGATCGGGAGGATTGGAGACGGCAGGGGGAGGCCTATGTCCAGCAGTGGACCTCAACGGGCTGAAATGATGATGTTGATGATGAACTTTGTACTTACCTACTGGTTTGGCCATCATTGATACTCTCTGGAATAGGTAGTTCGAATTCCTCTCCAAAATGTATCGCCTACCTTCACCCATTCCATTCCGTTTTGTCACCTGTTATCCGACTAAAATTCAGTCTCGAATATTCGCTCAGCGCAGCAACATTGACCTCGCAAAATCCGTCCTTCTTGTGATCCTGGTCTTTCTTCATTCTATCCACCCTCGTTATACCCTCGTGATACTCGTCATCCATCTCCAAGCTTCCCAGATTCAAACTCCCGAAACCCCTCGACCAAAAGTGAGTAAAGTGTGCTGTGCCCCTCGTTTGTGTCCCGCCGCGCCAGTTCGACGTGGTGTTCCAGGGTATTCCAGGATACTTCGCCCTTCCTGGTGGTCCTTCATCTACATATCCCGCCCTTGAGTCCAGCTCTGGTAAGTCCTCTTCCATTTTCCGATCCTCGTTCGGACGAAATTACCAGAGAGTCTCATCGTGGCGGATCCACCTACATTTTATCAATAGCTAAAGAATTACTCAATTAATGTTAAATATTTCTTCGTAATAAACTTATTTTGTCTCAAGTATAAAATATTAAGGGGAAGTTAGCATATGTCAGTTTTTTCCTTTTGTTTGCTTAACCAGCGGTTTCTGTTAGTAGTTTAGAGGAAGTAATCTTAAATTTATGACATTCTTCTCAGAAGAGGTCACCCCTAAGCCGGGTATAACTTTATTTATGGGGTCCAAAGTTAGTTAATAATAATACGAACTTTGTTGATTTAAGACAGGCCCTATTTTTCTTCTGAATAAAAACATAACTTTCTTGGGAATTTTGTCAATATCAATATCGTTATTCATGAAATAGATACTTCCTGTTTACATCGAATAATCTAGGTAAATTTTACTTATATATTTTTAAAATCAATTAGTTTCTTACGAACTAGTTTGCACTCCAATTGAGTTACAGAATTCATTCTGGACAAATATTACAATAATTTAGATAAGTAGTATAAAAATATAATATATAATGTTAACAATAATGACAAAAAAACAGGCATATTATATTACCACAATAGAAACAATTACAATAAAATTGAATAAAAAAAATCAACGGTTGTGTCTTAGAAAAACTTAGAGTTTAAAAGTAAACAATACTAAATATAATAAATAATAGTCACAACAAAGAACATCATATATAAAAATTTTACTTTATTTTTTAAATTTGATAAAACTTCGCACTTAAATCGAGAACGTACCCCAAATACGTTTTTTCGTTTTAATGTCGTATCCTAAAGATAAAACGTAGGTGGAAATTATTATTTTTTTTTTTAAAAAATATTGTTTTACACGAAATAAAACAATGTACCATAATTTCCCAAAGGAATAAATTCGACTCCTTTCAATCTTCGAATCATTATTACTTTATCCTTAAGTATTTCTAAATAAAAAATGCTTTTCTGAGAAAAAATAGCCACGTTTGTCTAATACCTTTAACCTATATTAAAAGACAAAGGGACAGATTCTACGTGATCAATCTTACGTCACTGGGTAGTTATTCCTAATGTAGAAGATAGAATTTAATTAAAAAATGATAAAAAGAACATTCGCAATTATATAGTTTTCTTGATTTCGATCACGTCAGAGCCACGGAACGTGGACCTGGACTTGGGAAGAATGAACGAGAACTGGCAGCTGATCTAGCTAGAAGTCAGTTTGTAAAATCCTTACAGAATCATTACATGGGAAGCGAAAATGGATTAATGAAGATGATGAAATGGTTTTTTATTGCCGAAAGAATTTTTGTAATAAAATGGGTAAACATTTGAATATACACATTTTACAATATTTGAGGTACGTTCCTGAAATTAAACAGATCATAATTCTAACAATATTTTGAATGTGTACAAATACTTGTAGACAAATTACTGGATTATACCCATGCTAGACTAATATCAGATATTATTGATATCCCAACAGAGACAGAGAAACTCTGGAAACGAATGTGGATTATCTAGGCGTTTACAGGGCTTATGACCAAAATTTGCCAAAGATTGCCAAAAATGCTTAACAATCTTCTCAACAGATGTCACCAGTGAGAAATTTACTTGTAATGTGATATTACGAACGTGAGTTCAATATGAGGTACATTTATACGAAAACGGCGCTTTATAAATTATCCATAATAATAATAATACAAGTTTAAAAAAATTGTCATATATGGTTATCAGATGATGGGCGGAATGCTGAATGTTATTACATACATCAAGTGGCCACTCAACCCAGCCAATGTCAGGTCTAAGCCTTGTAAACGCCCTAGATAATCCACATTCGTTTCCAGAGTTTCTCTGTCTCTGTGGGGATATCAATAATATCAGATCATAATTCGTTGATTTCAGTAACAGATAACATTCATCTTGTTTTTATCTTTTCATGCGGCCACTTAATAAGGGATCACTTAATCTTGTTAGGAGAATGTTCTGAGAAATGTTCATTATGCAAATTATATCAGCTCGACCCTCGTATTGGGGAGGTGTCAGGGGTCAGGGATAGGATTACTATATTGGCCCTGATAATATATCCAATGTAAATTTAATATACGAATACGTATTACAGAAACAATAAGCTGCCGAATTCATATATATATGTTTTTTTCTCTTAATATTTCGAGGAAAGAATTAACTTGCTATATTGGTGTCGTTTTCTGTGGATTACTTACTGTGGCAGTAAATTATAACATGTGTTACAAAAAAATCATTCTCCCCCAAGGATGTATTAGATTGTAATACAATTATGAAACTCACAAAATCGTTAAGAACGGCATGTGAATGAAATATTTATAAATGTTAATTTGTACACGAAGCGATGCGAATGGTTAAAAATGCTAAACACTTGATTGAAAAATGACAGAAAACTATAGACGATTTATTAGAAAGCTTTTCAATTTCGACTGGACAAGGATAAACAGTTGGTTGGTTTTTTGTAGTTGATTATAGAAGGTCTTAGCAGTTATTGTTGGCATAGGCATTCGTTAATTTCTCAGTAAAAATGGTTGGTCGTTTAGCTCAGTGGATAGAGCACCTGGCGTGGTATCAGAAGATCCCAGGTTCGAGCCTGGAGTCGACTATTTTTTCAAATGATTGTAACTGTGATCTTTCTTTTGATTTTTTTACATCTATATAATATCCCACTCCTTTTGAGAATTGTTCTTCTTTTACATGAACGGCACGAAACGTATAAAATAAGCCATCCTTAATCAATGATGTATCATTATTATAACCTATGGGTACATTTTTTTAACATTTGAATACTAATGATAAACTCAAATATTTCAATTTGAAGGCTGCTTTCGATTAGAAATAACTGTGCCAGAAAGCAATTGTGCTGGAGTGGGTTTCAAACCTAGAGATTCCAATCTCTACCACTAGACCACAACCCGGTTCACTAACATCATCATCATCATCACCATACCATATGTGGAGCAAATGGATCTACAAACTGCCTTCAAGCCAAGCGATCGGCCGCCATTTTCCCGCGCATCTATTCCTGGTCGGTCCACGTCGCCGCAGCTCTGACGCAAACTGCCGATAGATTGTCAACAGAGGACGTCCAGGACGTCGTGAACCTGATGCCTTGTAAAATAGGCAAGCATGGTTAAGGCCACATACAAACAAATATTAATAGATTATATTTAATTTAGCTTTAAGTTGCTCCAATATATTCCTTCTACAGATCTATAATGCCACAACATGTTAATAGTATTACAATATTATTTTAGTCATTTACATTATTGTTCAGAACATCGTGTTACATTATGCTGCCCTAATAGCGTTAGGGGTCTTGGCGCTCTCAGAAAAATAATGACCGTGTTGACAACACGAAAATCCCCTAGTAAACACTGATCGCGGCGCTTTACCTATAAATCAATCCGGACCATAATAAATAACGCAATAGCGCAACTATCATTAATTTCAATGTTATACGGTCTCATCCCTAACAGCTTGCTGATATTCCACCAACAGGCCTGGGCCCCTATTCTCTGTAAAAGATACCGCTTTTGGGACGACGTCCGCGATAAATAAATTACGTCTGTGATGTCGCGCATTGATTATGTTCATAATACTTATTACTGATTTTACTCGGTATACGCTTATTTATAGCGACAGATAATACAGGTACCTTCTGAAGTGAACCGGTACAGTTCATATTTATTCTCTGTGTTTATACTTGTTTTTTTTTTTTTTTATTTATACATAAATATACATTTACATGGGAAAAAAGAAAAATAAGGAATTCTTTTTCTTTTTCAATACAATGCTCCCTAGGAGTTTTTAACAATATACTCATTTTAGGGGACAAATAAAAACACAATATTCATTTTATTCTAATACGCACTGACATCACTTAGATCACAAAATAAACAACAATATACAACAAAAAACAGAACCAATCCAATGAAAACATAAAAAACCTAAAGAAACAGTAAAGTGGAATTATAACAGTAACAGCAAAACCATATATTATATGACGCAGTAGTAGAAAAGGTATCATTTCAAAAAATACTTATAAAAATAATATTTTTTCAAATCAGAGGTCCTGTTTCGATAGTTATAAAGTTACAGGGGGGGTCTTAAACATGTCAGGTAACAATATTAAATTCGGAAAATGCTATGTATTTTAGGGATCGATTGTACCAAATTTGGTTGTATTTGCTGATTCTAAATGTATTTTGTTGCGTGTAATCGGGTGTTGTGCTGATGAACGTCTCTATTTAAAAGTGGTCTCGATGTTTGTGTGCATTGAAACAAAAAATTGTATGTAATTATTGAATTAGTTTATTTCGTATGTAGGAAGCATGTGAAAGGGCATGATTTTTGTCTCAAAGTAATAAATCTTTTAAATGTGTATCGTACGGCAAGTGAAAAACATTTCTAAGTGCTCTATTCTGTATTACTTGGACCTCCGAAATCTTTTGCTTTGTTGCAAAACCCCCAAATACACAAAAGGTATGATAGGTGAGAATGGACCTATTGAGTAATAAATTGACCGGAGCTGTGATACAGAGAGCATTTTTTGAAATCTGAAAAGTATCCCTGTTACCGGTGTTATTTTCTTTTTTACATATTCAATATGATCACTCCAGGTAAGCCGTGAGTCTATTAAGAGACCCAGGTAATTTTGTTACGTTTTTATTGTCTACATGATCCTTCCCGATTGCAACATTAAGTGATTCAGAGCTTTTGTTCCCAAAAAGAAGGTAATGTGTTTTTTCGTGTTCAGACTTAATTTGTTTAATCGAAGCCACTCTGACAGACGGATACATCACTTTCAATTTTTATCTGAAGCTCGAGTTTATTCTTACAAAAAATTACAGGACAGTTGTGTCATCAGCATAAAACTGAATTCTCCCCTCAATACCCCAACATTCTATATCGTTTATATAGATTATAAACAGTAATGGGCCAAGAATTGAGCCCTGAGGTACCCCACAAGTGATTAGGCCAGGAGAACTCAACTCACCGCCGACTTCAAACAACACATGCTCTGTCAGAAAGGTAGTCAATCAAAAGGTCTTGTCGTACTCCCGTGATGCCCAGATATTTCAATTTTTCGATCAATATGATGTGATCCACTGTGTCAAAGGCTTTTTTTAAGGTCTATGAATAATCGCAGCAGTAAAGTCTCCCTGATCTAAGTGGTTTTGAATTGTTGATATAAAATCTAAAACGTTGCATTTTTTGGTACCTGATTTTTGTCTAAAGCCATATTGTAAAGAAGATAAAATATTATTTTTCATTTAAAAATTTAGTAAGTCTAACCTTTATTATTTGTTCGTAGATTTTGGAAAAAATTGGTAGAATTGAAATGGGCCGATAATTTTGGACATCCTTCTTACATCCTTCTTTGTGATAGGGAATTATTTTCGCTGATTTTAATTTATCTGGAAAGACACCTTGTACTATTGCCTGATTGATTAAGAGAACTAAAGGTTCTGCAAGTTCCTCTTTACAATGTTTTACCATCTTTGGTGTCACGCCATCTATTCCTGCAGCTGCACGCGATTTGAGATTAGAAATTATCTTTAGAATTTCGGATTTAGTTGTTTTGATCATGTAGATTGATTGGGTCGTTTTGGGGCATTTATTGATTAGTATTTTCGTCTCCGTTATTTCTTTATACTGCTCCGTTATACTGCTACTGAGTCGCGAGACTTTTTATAATGAATAAGGGCCCACGGCTCATATTCTGTTTAAAATTCGATAACCCTATCACCTCCAACTATATCAATTGCAATTAGCAACAGAAAATAATATCAATCCAATTTTATTCAAGAAACTCGATTTTAGCGAGCCGGTAATGCATCAGTTAGATATGGACAGCCTTATCTGGTTATACAGAATTGCGCCCTAGCCGTGTAATATCGGCCGGGGGTGAAATACTTTAGGAAATGGTCACCAGATGTCACCACTTTGCAAGTAAACACGAAGCTGTTAAAAGTATGAAACTTCCGGCAGTAAGTTGTTCCGGTCGTAAAATGTAAATGATACATTAATTTCTTGAGGTTATTTTAGTATTCAGATGATACATCAAGTTATTTCTAAACGAAAATGCATTACAGTAGCTGCAGAGGATAAAAAAGGTTTTCTACTATTACTATTCTCCTTTATCCTACGGTGCATAGGGCACTGCATTGGTACACCAAGCGCAGAGAATCTTTATAATTTGACATGAATGGAAGATCGGTTAGATCTTAACAGTCAGATGGTCAGATTACACCTTAAGGGTTCTGAAGTAGTTAAATAAAAAATATAATACCCATATTCCGTAAATAACTTGTTGCAATAGTAATTTCTGTGAAAGTATTTTAGTGACATTGATTTATTACGTGTGTAAATAAATATTGTTTAACTTGTTATATTTTTTGGTACTGTGGACGTGGACCAAAAAAAAAACCATTAACCTGTAAAATGCTTTCTTCGGGACGAGGCCCGGGGTCTCCCAGTGAGGAATGCATTAAAATAACAATATTTCTTTAAAACTGCAATGTACTAAAAATAAAATTTAAAAAATAACTCTTACGTCCACTTTCATTCAATATAACTTAAATATTATCGTGATAAGTTTTTAGTTATAATTCTACTAGTATTATTAGAATTGTTGTTACTCTGTAAAAAAAAATAATTTTCGTCGATCTAATAATAATGAAGCTACTTGACGCTGAGCCATCAAATCCAAGTGTTTTTTAATTTTTAGTTTTTTTTATAAAAATAGTAATTATCGATCAAATAATATTTGAGAACATAATGGCTTATTGTGAATCAACGATTTGAATTGTGCTGTAAATAAATCTATGCATTGATTTTTATGTAAATTCTATTTAAACGAAAACCTAACGGGTTGTTTTCGAAAAATTAGCAGCAGAGAAGGGAATCGATCTTGTGATCATAAGATTCACAATCACTAGACTTATGCATGAATCAAACTTCTAAACATTGTTTTGTATTATAATAGTTTGCCAAAAACTTTTAAATGGATTTATAAAGAAATATGTAACTTTTAAAGGGAGTATTGTTCTGTGTTAACTGCTCGTTATTATAAGCGCTTTACAACTACTCGACCATTGCTAAATCCGTTATAATCCTTCAGCTGAAAGTTATGATTGGTTACGTCAATTGCTGCTATTGTACCAAAAAAATTTTAAATACGCTAGAAAAATGGTTTGCTTTTGAGTTTTTTGTTGCTGTAAACTACAAAAACTTTTTTAATACCAGTAATTGAGTTGGTATTAATGTTGTAGAATAACATAATGTTCAATTAATTCATTTAAAAATAATTGAAGTCTTTCTCCGGAGAGAGACATAATATTATGTAGGTGAATTTGTAGTAGATACAGGTTTTTTAAATTTCATATTATTTACCAGGCTAGGAAGCTCAAATACAGAGGGGAACAACATAGCAAACACCCATGCAAATAATAATAAAAAAATCTTATTTAATTATACGGGAACCCCCGAATTCTTATGTCAGCATCTTATCACGATGCACCATGGGGGCCGCCCGTGCGTATTATATATGGGTAATTCAATATTCATATTTATAAAATTTTGTTTTTTTGGTTTTTGCATACACATTCTAAGGGTTGAAAAATTACAATTCACGTCGTTATTTCAAATACATTTCACGTATTTATGCAAATCATAAAATAAATTCTGTTAGAGCATTTGCGTCAAAGAACACATGAAATAATATACCTGCATCGCAATATTCTTACATTATTTATGCTGAACTAGTAGTTTCGTTTAACCCATTTCACGCTAGTCTAGAAAAATGTAACATATGCATTTTAAGAATGCAGGTCACGAAAAGCTAAATATTAATGGGTAACGTAATTAAGTGCGCTATTTTTCATCGCTTACCCTTAAGGGCCAAGTGAACCAAAAAAAAATTCTAAACATTTTTGAATTGTAGCATGGATTTTCTATTACACCCGGTTTTACAAGGAAAAAATGGTAACATTCAATAGCGCATTCTCTATGAAAATGCTTGAAGGAAATCATAGTAAAATTATTTAAAAAATATTATAATACTTTATTTGATAAGTAGGTACCTACAGAATATAAATATTTTGTGAATGAAAATTACCAATACTATTTTCCCTTATCCGCACCAGTGGTGCATAGGGCACTGCATTGGCACACCAAGTACAGAGTATTACAGCTATAGGCAGGGTTTTAGTACCGATCCGTAATCAGCGCACAAAAGTTTGGAGAGCGATGCTTTTGCGGTTGCGGGCCCTGTGGCTTGGAATGCTCTCTCCACCAGAAGTGCGCAACTGTGAGAGTGAAGTGATGTTTCGAAAGAAACTTAAGACCTATATGTTCTCAAAATCTTTTGATTAATTTTTTATAATGGTATTTTCTACTCAGAAATTGAGTTTTCACTCACTTTAAATTTCCCGAGCCTTTAATTCAATATTTAAAGCGCCCTTGAGGTATATTTTATACGAAAACGGCGCGTATATAAATTACCCATATAATAATAATAATTAATAATCTTGATAATTTTTATTACCTGAAGGCAAGATGATCAGTCTTACGCTGTTAGTAATACCAGTTCATGAAATAATTATATGAAAAAAATCACATTTTAAAAATATTTCATATTGACCCCATACGGAATTGAACCCGTGACCTCATTTGCATGGCAGCCAAATGCGTTACCACAATGCTATTAGGCGGCGTGAATGAATGCATTATACTACAAATTTGTATAGGGAAAAAAAGAAAAGAATTGCAAAAATTAAATAAATTAATAATTTCGATTTTTTTTATTACTACTACTACTACTACTCGATTGCATTATACGGTGCATAGGGCACTGGATTGGTGCACAAAGTGCAATGTACCTTTTTCATTATTACGTGAAGAAGGTGATCAGCCTTACGATTTTTCTTATTGCAGTAGTTTCAAACACCCTACGTGTCACACGGTTAACACGTGTCACAATATCAAACTAGCAATGGCGACCATTAAGTTATCAACCGAAGTATTTCTTCATTAAACTCAACGATAAAAGATAGTTATTGCGTCGCACAGTCGCGTCGTGCTAAGGTTGAAATTTCGCCCTAACCAAATAGTGTTCTCGCTCAGAAGGGTAGTTCGTAATATGAAATGATTCCTTTTATTTGTTATACTTTTTATGCACTATGAAAAGGCGTACCCTTACGGGTTAATGATATAAATAGGATTTAAAAAATGTACATAAAGTGTGCGTTTTCAAAAGGAACCATGACTTGTGATAAGCCCTGTAAACGCCTTATCATCCACATTTCATCAATACCTCTCCGTCTCTGTTGAGATATAATAACATAAAGTAATAGTACTTGAAAGTGTGAAAAGTCGGAATAATCGGCGTATGTGCATGAGAAGATGTAAATTTTAGTTGTAGAGAAGCAAAGGGAAATGTCTGTCAGGACAGAGTGGTATGGCGTTCTCTCCTCTCTGGCTACCCCTACGGGGAAATGGCGTGATGGTTAGTTAGTTAATAAGTACCCTGTTTCCCAATTATTATCTACTTTCTATATTTTTACATACCTATATGCTTTGAGAAATGCTAAACTTACAACGGATTTTTGAACAGCTAGAAAAAATTTTTTTTTTCAAAAGAATAATATGGAGAAGGCAATTTTTCAGACTTTTATATCTCAAACACCGTATGGGTTTATGTAGGTGACTTTTATTATTATTTTTCGTAAATCAGTACTTCTAACATCGTCTATTTACGCTTATTGAGTTTTTATCTAGAAGCCCATAACTAACTTTTCGGGACTATTTTGACAGGATAGATAATAGATACTTTTATTTTCTCCAGGAAAGTATAATTACACGTCGCTTACCTTCAATCATAAATAATTAAATAGGTATTTACATTTATAAAAAAATAGCGTTACCTTGTGAAAATAATATTTACTAAATTTCATTGTTATTAGGTAACTGTCTTTATCTACGCTACTTCTGATATTTAAGATGAAAAAAATGTTCAAATAGAGCTAACCGCGCACAGTAGTTAAAATAGCGGTTTTACGTGCTATTAATTATAAACACTTACAAAAACACAAAAAATATGACTTATTTTAGTATGGATAATATATGGCGTAAAAACAATAAAATAAAAAATAAAATGAATAGCTAACTACTGTGAAATAATTTAAAAATGTATATGTAAATGCCTATGGGCGTAAAAAAACAAACAAATAAACAATAAAATACATTAATTTGATGAAATAAATGACAAACAAAGATGTTTCATCTTCTTCAATTATAAATATACTTTCATAATTCGAGAAAAAAAATCTGATTTAAAAAAAGGACAATACAAATTTACAAAAAACAGTGAAGCGTGATACTTTGTATTATTTTTAAGGGATGTGGGAATACAATACAAATTGGAACATGATACTAAGTATCCCACAAAATGCACAATTTACGAGTATTGAAAATTTTGTTCTCAAAACACTCATGCAAAAATCAAACTACTTTCTTATTTGCTGAAATTAGATCATAAGATATATTTTAAACGAAAAATTAATAATTAATCGTAAAGATTAATGTAATGTAATTTGAAAACCTTGTGTAAACTTTTTTTCCGGCTCCAATAAAAATGAAAAAAATCATAAACGTTAATATTTCAGGAAACAGTACTGCTTAGATAATAATTCGAAATAATAGCTGAGTTCTCTGTGAAGGATTTTTCACTTTGGTACACGAATATTTTTTTTATTATTTTAATTAATAAAAATAAAATTCGTTATTGTTAATTATTTTTTTTCTATTTTTTTCACCGTACCTAACAACATATCATACAATACTGACAAAATCATTGAAATTTGCGAACTTTCCACGCGTTGGTATAGCTTATAAGTTTCTAATGCAGATTTTTTCTACTGGACACTTAAAAATACAAGTTGATTTTCAACATTAATTGCGCTCAGAAAAGGCACATTGACGTCTGAGCAACCTTATATATTTTGACATTTCAACAGAGATGATGAAGTTTGGAAGGGAATATAGATATCTAGGCGTGTTACAGGGCTTATGATCTGTCATTGGCTGGGTTAAGTGGCCACTTGATGTATTACAAACCAATTCCCCATTTCACCTAGTATTTGTTTATCCATATCTGACAATTATCAAAACTTGTATATATACAGTGAAATGGCGCGACGCTTCACATGTGATCGCACTTCCTGTGATCCATTGAGAAAATTGCTAAGCAATGTCTGTTGAGTGTTTTTCATTTGTACTTAGTCAAATTGTAATTATTAGCCCGTTATATGGGTGAAATCCAGTTTTTGTGTCAAACTATGTAACAAGTTGGCGGGAAATCCAGTTTTGGCACCACAACTCAAAATGTTGTTTATAACCTTATATATTTTTGGCTCCATATAATCTATATCTATCAATTTTCATTTGATATCTTAATGATGAAAAGTTTTGAAGGGAATATGGATATAGAGAATTAGTGGGTACATATATTTTTTTTTATTTCCACGACTAGTATTATATTTTCTCTAATTCTACGTCCCCTATTTGTTTCTCGTCTATTTGAAAACAATTTGAACGCTGGTGTAGCATTTTTCTCTTACCTACCATTAAAAATAATGAGATCGAATATACGATACAATGTTTGCTTTCTTTGCTTGTATATAAGTAAAAGTGAGGTGCAATAAAAATCTGACACTTATATCAATACAATGCAGTTACTTCTTACATTATTGACATTATTTATTGTACAAGAGGGGACTTTCTTAACGCACAGCTTTCTAATAGTAGGCTTTGAAATTGGAAGCTTCTGTGAACAAAACGAACGGGTGGTGGCCCAGTGGGTAGCGTCGCGGTCTCTGAGTTCAGAGATCGTCGGTTCGAATCCCCACTTCGACACGACTCGAATCCTATTTTTAAGCACAAGCCGCTTAGGCTTTATTGAAAATAGTATTTACAAATTGAAATATGTGCAAATATCATAAGATTGCATAGATTTCTTTTTATATAAATAAAAAAATAAATTTAAAAAAAGGTTATTGTACAAATATACCCCTTCCATTTTGAACAGTATTATTGTAAATTGAATTCCAATAGTTTAAATAAATTTATATATAAATGTTTTGGCTCAAACCGAAAGTCTTGGCCAAATTTTTATTGAGGCAGTGCCGTATGCACACTTGCACAGTGAGATGCAGATAATTGAAAATAGTAGTTCCTATTGAAAATGTATTTCAATAAAATTTGAATATTGATGTTAAAGATTAAGTTTGTAATAAAATTGTTAGTTAATTATCTTATGGGTATGAGAAGAGTCTTGTAAGTAAGTGTATTTTATCTACGATTAAAAAAACACAAAATAAAATAGTTTATCTTTCAGAAGTGTAAAAAGTTATATTAATTTGTTTCGTTATAATAAACGCTTTGCCAAGATATTAAGTCAGGCTAACCTCTTGAAGGTGCCAAGAGAGCCAAGATCCAAGCGAGAAGTCCACGTGACCTGAGCGTGTTAAAAGCTTTCACAAAAAATGAAATACACAATATTCGGAATTTATTGCCCCCGACAATAGCGAAGTGGTTTATGTATATTTCGAGGGTGGTTATGGTAAAATGTCTGCTTTAGGTGGTGAATTCCACCCCCGTGAAGTGTAAAAATACGTATTTATCATGGTTAGATAATAAAGCTTCCGAAATTAATGACGTGTAGTAATTCTTATTTTACGTTTTTACGTTTATTTAAGATGGAATTTATCTTCAAATTACTGTGGAAAAGTAAAAAAGGCACTTTGCTTTTTTGTATACTTTACTCACTACCCTTGGTGTACTAAGAAGTAAGGGTTTAATTAAACATTTTAATTCATATTATACAGCCGTATGATTTAATATTTGAACGCCTTTAAACTAGTGTGTAAAAAATTAGGTAACAACTTGTGGTAGAAAAGGATTTTAGCTCAAGGTTTCAATCAGCGATTTCAACACAAGAATTAATTACAACAGCTGGAAGCGCGATGCAGAAATCAAGGTGAAGATCTACAGGACATCCAATCCTTTAGAAAACATTATAAATTATCACGAGAGGCGGTGTCATATGTAGTGAAGGAAATTAAAATAAACAAAACAAAATGCCGACCACTCTTCAAGTTAATCGGAAGGCTGTTGATGTCCATCAATAGTCCGCCTTCCCCTTTTTTGAGTTTTCTGTGGTTTTCTCATCATCAGAAATATGCGGAGAAGATCCCTTTAGTCCACACCAGATGTATCCCGCCTGACCCCAACACAATATACATAATATATAGATTTAGAGTCGATGAAAGAAAATCCACTGAT
>JAGVSP010003290.1:0-22949 GCA_022494985.1 Micrasema minimum | reverse complement strand
CCCCTTTTTAAAAAATTGAGTTTTTATTTTTATTGGGGGAAAAGAATTACAAAAAAAAATTTTTTTCGGGAAAAAAAAATTTTCATTGTTTTTTTTTCCCGGGGAAAAACCGAAAAATTTTTTTTTTTTTCCAAAAAATTTCAAACCAAAAAATTTTTTTTTAAAAAAATTTTAAAATTTTCACTTAAATTTAAATTTTTAAAAACAAAACCCCAAAAAAAAATTTTTTCCCCCCTTAAATTTTTGGGCATTACCCCCCCCAAAAAAAAAAACCCCCCCCCCCCCCCCCCCCCCCCCCCCCCCCCCCCCCCCCCCCCCCCCCCCCCCAAAACAAAAAAAAAATTTCAAAAAAAAAATTAATTCCCTTATATAAAATTTCCCTAAATTTTTTAAAACCCGGATTTTATAACAAATTTTTTCCTTAAATTTCCCAAAAAGGGTCTCCTAAATTTTCTTTTTAAATCTTCAATTTGCCTTCATTTCCGTCCAAAACAAATACTAGTAATTTTTTTCCCCAAAATGAAACCCCAAATTTTTTTCCCCCCAACCCCTAAAACCTAAAAAAATTTTTTCCCCACCGCACCCCAAGGGGCGGACCCAAACATGCAAAACCCCTCACCCCCCCCCCTTTAAAAGGGGAAACCCTTGCCGCCGTCCTTGGGTTAAAAGGGATAACTTTTTTAAGGGTTTAAATTTTCGCCCAAAAAACACGCTTTAAAATTTATGGGGTTTTTAAAAAAAAAACCCCCCCCTTTCCGAGATTTTCTTTTTTGCACAAATTTTCATTAAACTTTATTAAAATTTTACGGTTTTCGGCAAGCCAAAATTGAGAAAAGCAGCCCGAATAAAAAAAAAATCCGCCCGCGCGTTGTTTTAAAACTTCACGAAAGGGCCCGGGGTTTAATCGCGTGCATCGGCCCGTCGGCTCAGATGGGCTAGGGCGGGATCGTTCCCGGGTATAACTTTTGGCCTTGGTTTTGACATTAGATAATAAACAAAAAAATTGTTAAAAAACTGAAATGGCCTTGTCGACCCGACCGCCTTTACGTGTGAGTTCCCAACAAACTTTTTTGTGGATTCCATATTAAACTAAACAATGTAAATTATTATAAGTAAAATTAATAGAAAAAGCACAGCAGTACAGCACGATTCTAGAATAATACTGCCACAATCGTTTTTAATACCTGATACATGGCGTAACAAAACTCAACGTACAAGCGGGAAACCAGTGAATGTACATCATATTTGGAGTCGATTTTGTAGATTTAATTTTTTCATTATTTGATCCATTGTTTTCGAGAAAATTGATTATGAAGTGGATTTTTTTTCGATAATTTTTTACAAAACTGTTTTTTATAAAATATCATTTATTTAGTCAAATTAATATAATCCATAAAGAAAACAAAATAAAAACCCGCATTTCAATAATAATTTGTGCAATTTGACTTAATCTGCGATACTTTTATGCCCGCTGTATACGGGACAGTTTCTTGTTCAGAAAACTACACAGTTTCTTGTTCAGAAAACTGTGCAGTCTGTCAAACTTCTGTCAAAAGACACGCTAAATATGTGTATTTTTGAAACGCGATTGTAAGTTATTATCGTATGTTTGCTCTCAGGAAATTGTAAATTTAGCTAATAATGTAAATATGTTATTGTTTTTTTACGTATTTAAAAGCATACAATAAACCAATTAAAAAACATTAACTGTCATGTCAGCTTAAATCTGACATAAGCACGCAGTTTTTTAAACAGTTTTCGTTGTATACGGGACCGTTTTCAGACTGCATAGAAAACTGCGCAGAAAACTGTCCCGTATATAGCGGGCTTTAGACTAAAAGCTTTTATGAGAAAAAATTAAGCTCAGGTTCATATTTTGTATTACACATTCGACTCCAAATATGATATATTATGTAGATTCACCAGTTTTCAAGGGTTGGATTTAATATTATTTATTCTAATTATTATTTTTCGTACGAGATACATGTTTTTAACTCTAAATGTATTTTATCTACCTTAAAAGGTATTGTGTTATCATTTATTTTATTATTTATTTGTTCTTAAAATAGTATATACCAATTTTTTTACGTATGTCCTAATATTAACACTTATTAGTTTGTACAAATAGCAAAACCTTAAACATAATTATTAAGTATAATTGAGATATATTTTCTTAATCTAGACTTAAATAAAGACATATATAATTTTTTTGTCATTTCTTTTTCTATTGTTTTTTCATTTCTATGGGAGACGATTACCTACTTATATTTTCCATAAAATATCGACGACGGAAAGGCTAATTGATGTAACATAAAAAAAAATTGTGATTGAGTTTTTATAACCTTTTGAAAAGAAGGAAATTTTGACTTCAACGAAATTCTGTTTTCTCAAGTAAATTGTTTGGTTTTTGGCTTCTAATTTTTTAATACAGAATCCAGATTTTTTTAAAATAAATTTCTCCAATTATTCCAACATCGCCTCAAAAGTTAAGGTTTGTTATTACGTCAATTGTCTAATGTATAAGGGCATTAAAATGTATGAGGAGATTCCAGATGAAATAAGAAATGAACAAAATGTAAAGTTATTTAGGGTTAAATGTAAAAAATGTGTGAAAAATATTATTGTAGGTATTATATTATAACTTAATTGAAAAAAAAATAATGGTAGGATAAGAATAGTTAGGAATTTTTTTTAGTGTAATGTAATAATATTAGTCTATGTAAAAATTATACGTATAGTACTTACTCAATAAATATAATAATAAATAATAAAAATTAGCCTTTTCATCGTCTCGATATTATCCATAGGTGACCGCCAAATTATCATAAAATAAGTTACTAGTGCAGTGCCCTATGTACCATTGGGTGCGGATAAGGGAGAGCAGTAGTGGTAGTAATTTGATTAGTTAGAGATAGACTTATTTATTTATGCGCGACTGCAATAAAAAATATTTATTTAACTATCATGTCAATAATCCATCCGATGTACTTGATATTTGATATCAATAAATCTTTTGTCGCATTATCACAATACAAACCGTGTCGTTTTATCGTATCTGCCTATCTCTGCTGGGAAATGGGGCGATGGTTAGTTGGCTAACTGGACAGTTGGACATGTTCTATTCTGGGTTCAGTTCCGGTTTGCGACAGGAAATACCCGCCATGCATATCGGAAGTAGGAAAGGATTTTCAGTTAAGGAAGGAAGATGATTATATTATATCATACATTTGACAGCTTGTATCGCGCATGATGCTACCACGTGACCGTGGCCGCTTATCCATGCAACTGTAGTCCTTGATTTTCTCCCTTATTTTCTTATTTTTAAAATATTTTATTTGTCAAAGGAGATAAATAATTTAAAAATAACTGTGTATAGTAAGTACCATCATGCAATCATTTTCCCAGAGAGCATAGAACGCCACACCACTCTGTCCTGGCACACTTTCCTTGCTTCCTCCACATTGGTACATCTTCTCATGCACGGACGATTATTCCGAAATTTTCACATGTCCACTCAAGTACTTAATCATGCCATGTCTTTCTCGGCCTTCCTCGACTTCTACATCCAGGCACACTAACATTTGCATTGCATTACATTGCCGTTCTTTCACCACTCATTCACTCCGCAAGACCAAACCATCGTAAAAGCCCTTTCTAAATTTTGTCGATAATGCCTTGCACTCTGCTCTAATTTCGGCATTTGTACACCCATCATACAAAGTCTTCCACACGTTCGCCTGAGAGATCGCATTTCAACAGCGTCCAGTCTAAAAATAAGACGATGCCAAACACGCTTCCTGTAGATACTCATCATCATCATACCAAGTCAAGTCCACGTCCCGCAGCTCTGACGCAAACTGATATTTCAACCGTGTGAAAAAAAATTGCTCTTGTGCTCAATTAGAGGATAACTCGACGTATGGAGGAACGGTCCACCGGTCACGTGGCCGCCAATCCCCTTAAACATGTAAAAATAAGGAAAAATGTTCGCACCCAATAATAACATACACACAACAAACAAATTACAAATAAAACAAAAACTATTCTTATCGATTTCCATCACGTATTCGTAAGTAACGATCTAGCAAGGTTGTTCCTATAGTTAGTATATCTACACATTCATTCTGCACTTGGTATGAGGTATGAATACGTGTCTCATACAAGGCCTTGCATTACTATTAACATCCTAGAGATATTCTACCATATCGATATTGCATCTAATCGTTTAACACATTATCATCAGATGCATCGCAATTCACAATGCAGGTGATTGACCTTCGCGTCCGGATGATGCACACCGGAGCACGCGGAATCTTTTTTGTACCGAAATACTCCGAAAGGGAAGTGAATTGCCAACCCAACCTAACCTAACCTAAGCTGACCTCTTAATAAGGCAAAAATCTCGGATTTCATGGAAATACATGGCAAAATGTTGTTTCATTTATTTATTTTTTAAGATTTCTTTAAAAAAAACTTGAAAAGAATTTGGTGAATTCGTGGTTTTTTTAATTTTTTCATGAGGGATGTTGTGATGTTATATTTTTTTTTGTATTTTTTTCATTAAAATAATAAACTGAAATAAATAGTTACTGACGATGGAAACAATCTTTTAAAAAGGATTTTAGCAGTGCCAAAATAAATTGGAGTATAAGGCAAACTTATGCTAAAACACTCGAGTGAAAAACTATGATCTTTAGATGGAAAACTACGATTTTAAAGATTGAATCTATGAAAATACATGATTCAGATTGTTAAGCTTTTTTTTTTTTTGGCAATCATATTTATTAGTGTAAGTAAGGCTCTTTCCGAACTAAATAACTTACTAGAAGACGCCTAGATAATCCACATTCTTTTCCAGAGTTTCTCTGTCTTTGTTGGTATATCAATAATATCTGATATTAGCCCAGCATGGGTATAATCCAGTAATTTGTCTACAAGTCGACGCCTCCTACGTATAATATCGTAACCCACAAATCGTCGATTTTGAGTTTTTGGTGGATTTCGTCTGTATTTAACTATATCTTTAATTCTACCAAAACAAAAAAAATATTTTGCCAATAATAAGGGCTTTTTTGGGGCGTAATTTGTCGTATCTACAACAATGCATATGAACGAAAATATTTTCAAATGCTCCTCCTGTAAAATCGCATTTTGTTGGTTACGATAGTACGGAGTTACGGAGTAGTTACGAATAGTTACGGAGGCGTCGAAGTATTTGTACACATTCAAAATTTTATTAAAAACTATGACTTTAAAGATGAGGCTTTTTGGCTTTCAAGTAAACAAATAAATATTAAAAATAATAACATAATAAACACATTATATTATATTACCACAATTTAATATAAGTTAATATAAAAAATAATAACATAATAAACACATTATATATTACCACAATTTAATATAAGTATTAGGCATCGAATAGGTTAAAAAAGAATGACAAAGATCAGTAAAGAAGTTGACCTCTAGTTAGCGTTGACCGTACAATGCTAGAATCATCAACGACTTTACTTCACATAGGTCATCTTCAGCTGTCACACGATGATTATTCTTGTCGTGTATTCATCATCAATTATTACCATAATCCAACACTGATGATCGCCACATCATTACCGCTAATTTAACTATAATTTCCTCGTGTTTTTGCGTTGTTCTATACAGATATTAATAGCATATCACGTAAAATGTACAATCATATTATTCTAATACACCGTGTGCCAAAATCACTCGCATTCGAGTGGAGGTTGTTAATACACCGTGTTTCACGATGAGACAGCGAAACTCCGGAGGGAGAAAAAATCCTAATAAAGTTTTTGATCGAGCCATTTCTAATAATAAATTTTTTTAAAGTATTAATAAAATCCTAGTGGTAGCGTATTTGGCTACCGTGCATGAGGTCGCGGGTTCGATTCCCGTAGGGGGGTCAACATTAAATATTTATTTACATGTGATTTTCATAATAAAGTGTAGGTAATCTTCTAATTGTAATTTGGAAATTTCAAAAATTATATATTTAAATATTAAATTTATCATATATATATATTTTAAAGGTATTTGAAGGTGAATTTAGTTCTTAAAAAAGCCATAATTGGGTCATAAAACGGTTCTAGAACTTAATTAAGACCTTTTCAGAACTAAAATTGTTCTTGGGCATAATAAGGTTTATAAACACATTTACTTTTAACGATTTCTGTCCAAAAATGCACCATGATTAGGTAGTATTAACTATTTGGAAATAATCTCAAAATAATATAAGACCGCAAATATTTATAATAAGACCGCAAATATTTATAATTATTTAATTTGAAATTTAATTTAATTTAATTTAATTTAATTTAATTTAAAATATTTTATTTTATTTTATTTTTATTTTATTTTATTTTATTTTATTTTATTTTAAATTTTATTTTATTTTATTTTATTTTATTTTATTTTATTTTATTTTATTTTATTTTATTTTATTTTATTTTATTTTTTTTGATTTTATTTTATTTTATTTTATTTTATTTTATTTTATTTTATTTTATTTTATTTAGGGTACTTTATTTTGGATAAATATGTGAATATGAGTACTTATTTTAATTTAATAGTACAATTTTTTAAATATAATTTTTTCTTCTTTTTCAGGTGAAGGTTGTGTGGACAAGCCGCTGTCCACTCTGTGGCGGAACTACAACCAGTCCTCCAAGCCTGACGTGGTCATGAAGCTGTCCATCACCAACTCCGGGCTGAAGGGTGTCACCAAGGAGCATGGCCTCACCGAGTACTGGGCCCACCGTATCACATTCTGCACCAGCCCTCCGGAGTTCCCCAAGGTCTTCTGCTGGGTCTACAGGCATGAAGGAAGGAAGCTGAAGCATGAGCTCAGGTGCCACGCTGTCCTCTGCACCAAGGAAACTGTCTCCAAACAGATCGCATCAGACCTGCAGTTCAAAATCAAACAAGCCCTATTCGAATTCAAGCGAGATAAATTATCCAGACAAAACGCGCGCTTGAGTTTAGTCAACTCGGTCTACGATAACCCCAGCATGCCGAGGAGAAAGATCCTTTTAAGTGTGGGTGGTAACAACTATAAACCGCCGCTCGAGAGATCAAAATCAGCCCCCAAATTGATGGCAATAGAAGAAATGTGCTCGGAAGAAGACGAAGAAGAATCAACCATGAATGGAGACAGAACAACCAACACTTGGACCAAAGATTCATCAGCACTCAAAGCCTGCTACACCCCTGAAGATATTTTCCCATCCTACACGCTAGGAAGACGAAAATTCGACAGAAAATTAATCAGAAAGAATTTACCAGATAAAACGTTTAAACGACCAGGGAAATGCGAAGATTTGGAAGTAAGTAAAAAGGCTGTAGAAGTAAAAGATATTAGTAAGCTAAATAATGAATCCAACGAAACTTGTGATGAACTGTACCCGTATTCTAGTCGAGATGCTAATTCTACTAACCACGTTTCGTTTAGCTTCTCAAACAATTCTGAATCTAGTGAGAAGCGTTGTTCTGACAGCCTCTCCGAAGACGCTGAAGACGACGTGTTCTATTGCGAAAAACCGACGAACGGCTTTCTCACCCTGCTGAAAGCCACGAACTAAATGATTATGACACAATCAAAGACATGGATGAGCTGTGCGCTAAGGCGAACTTCTTGGTGCTGGACAGTGACGAAGGTTCCATATCCAGCGGCTGCGAAACAGCTAGCACTGTGACGACATCAGATATAGAAATGACGTCACTTCCTTGCACCCTAATACACGAATACCAACCAGAAACAGAAAAGATAAGCGTGCTTGAAAGAGTCCAGAGTTTTGAGCAGTTGTTTAGCAGGGAGCGAAACAATTCAAACAGGAACTTCCGCTCTGTAAACAAGAGAAGGTTCAGTTACAATTGTGGTAGCTTCAGGACTCAGAATACAGAAACTAACTTCTCCAGTCCCTGTGATAGTTTGACCTACTCTCCTTCCATTGATTCTGGAGCAGTCAGTTGCGGAGACGAAGTGAATTTGGTCCCACTGGGAGAAAAGCAAAACGGGATGGATATAAGGAGAGGATACACGAGATGTGCCACGTACCCTCCTTCCGATGATGAAGCCAACGTCTCTTCCTTTGACAGCCACGAGTTCGACTGCCAAGAAGCCCTGGACCCTGACATCTGTGGGGCTGCTGAGAGACAAACAGACTTTGAGAAAGAAACAACTCGCAGGACAGAGACAAAGGTGGAAGGTGACAGTGATAGCGCCTGCAGTGTAGAATCAGGATATTCAGAACTGTCTGACGGTGGTCAGCATGATTGTGTTATAGGTAATACAGTGTGTGTGTAATTTTATTATTTGCCAAACCAAAAGTGCTAAAATGACACCTTAAAGCGTAATCCACCAAAATATTCATTTTGTTACAAGACTTTTACGCTAAAAGTCATAGTCGTAAAATCAATCAAAGCTGGAACCTGTAGCTCAATCACAGATGATTGTCGACGTGCTTAAAAACGTGCTAAGCATTTGACCGATCACAATGAACATACGTTCATACCACGGTCGCGTTGCAAAGCACCACAGTAGCTCAAGCACAGATAACTATCGACGTAGTTAAAAGCGTGCTATTCACGTGCTATTGCTAACGATTTGAGCGATCCCAATGACATAACGTTTAATACCGCGAGCATTGACGATCTGAGCGAGCGGAGCGAGCGGAGCCGAACTAAGCTATATATCGCGGCCTTATGTCAAACGTCAAATCATCGCGCTTGACGGATTTTTTATTATTTCGACTTCTTTTCTTAATATTGTCTTGCCGAAAACCGACTAAATTATAATAAAGATTAAATGAAGATTTGTGCGAATAAGATATATGTCGGGAAATGGCTCGCGACTAGTATGCGCTCGTTTGATAATCCCGATCGATAACTTTTAACGCGTGTTCCATTGTGATCGCGAAAACGTTAAACATCCATGGGTAAGAAATCGTTATCACGTCGCTTATTACCGAATCGGTTCTGATCTGTGATCGAGCAACAGATGAAAAGCATACTTCGACAAATGTTTCGTTTTATTGCTTTCTCAAATTAATTTAAAGCAAATAAATGGCATGATAAATTGTGCACAAACAATTAAAACTCTATAAAACTAAATTATTTTACTTTACTTACAGTTTTGGCGTATTTTCCATATTTAAAGCGGTAATTAATAATCCCGATCGATAACTTTCAACGGATGTTCCATTGTGATCGCGAAAACGTTAAACATCCGTGGTGAAAAATCGTTATCACGTCGCTTATCAGCACGTCGATAGTCATCTGTGATTGAGTTACTGAACACATAGAATTTGAATTCAAAATTTACACATAACATAACATGTATTGGACTAAGTAAAGCTGAAAGTTATAATCGTTAAATTAGTATGCGCTTATTTAAAAATAATAAATATGTTCTACGAATAAGCGTAGATTCAACATAATTTGAATTCAATTTCTATGCTTGGAACCCAACATATTCTGATCCTAGCTTAGATTTACTTAACCGCTATGACTTTCAGCCTAAACCGACTTAATTTTCTTGATATGTTTAGCTGAATCTCACTTAAACTATGACCATTTGCATATTTATTTATTAATATTATATTGTACGTCCGTACAGAATCGCATAAGTAAACCGTTTATGGGCGTGGTTGCGATTATGAACGAACTGCCGCAGAGTTACCTTATATAATCGATATAAAAAAATAAAAAAATCCATACGAAAAATAAAATGTTCACATAATTTTCATTCAAAATAAGTTGTTGTGGGACACTAAATTTCACACAAAACTAGGCGATCTCGATGTCACTAATGCTGATAATCGCCTAAAACTGATTTGCACGGGAATGCATGGTATGGTAATACACGCTAATCCGTTTCGGGCGATTATGAGCCTTAGTGAAATATGGAGTTCGCTGGCTTTGCTTCTCATGGTTTCATTTACTATTTTGTTTTTATCGACCTATAACGAGAGTTTGTAGATACCATTCATAATCGCGGCCCATAATATCAAATAAAATAATGCTAAGCGGGTATCCTAATTTTCGCCGAATTTTATTATAGTTGGTATTTTAAAAATATTTTTATGTCTAAAGTACAATTATTATTAGAAATTATGTAACACTTTATTGTTAGTTGATCTCGATATTAATGCAAGTATTTTTAATTATAAACAAAAAATTGTCCAATGTAAAAACTGACATACAACTTTAGTTCATCCGATTAAGATTATACAATTAATTAATTCATTCCCGAATCCGCACCCAGTGGTGCATAGGGCACTGCACATGTTGTAGTTACACCAGTGCGGCTTATTTTGACTATTTATTACATGAAGGTAAGATGATCAGTCTTTCGCTTCAGTGCCAGTCCAAGGACAAATGAAATATTTTGGATATGAAAAACCACATTTTATATATTATATTGCCCTCCTTCGCCGAGAATCAAACCCACGATCTCATGCATGGTAGCCTATCACTCTACCCACTATACCACAAATAGTACATAATTATAACTAACTAACTAACCATCACGCCATTTCCCCGAAGGGATGGGCAGAGAGGATAGAACGCCACACCCTGTCCTGGCATACTTCTCTTGCGTCCTCCACATTCATACATCTTCTCATGCACGCACGTCGATTATTCCGACTTCTCACATGTCCACTTGTTTTACTTGATCATGCCATGTCTTTCTTGGCCTTCCTCGACCTCTAAATCCAGGCACACTCGCATCATAGATTCTTTTAGCCGTTCTTTAATCATCCATTCGCTCTACATGACCGAACCATCGTAAAATACCTTTCTTAAATTTTGTCGATAATGCTTATCTCAGCCTTGCATTCTGATCTAATTTCAACAGTAGTGCACCTATCATACATAGTTTTACCACACATTCGCCTGAGAGATCGCATTTCAACTGCATTCAGTCTACTTTCATCCTTCTTTTTCCAACTCTATACTTCGCTTCCATACATACCAGAACTCCTTATTTTTATCTTATTGCTTAACATTTCTACGTTTTTATTTAACAAATAAAGAGAAAATTAGAAAAAATCACAATTGCTATGTGCATTTATCAAATCACTTGAATAATAAATAACCGTTCGCTCCAGGATATGAACCTGGGTCTTTCTGATCACCGGTCAGCTTCTCTATCCACTGAGCTAAACGATCCAATCGTTTATGTCAGTGATTCGATGAATGCACATAGCAATTGGGTTCTTTCCGATTTTTTATTTTTTATTAAAAAAAATTGATTGAAAAATTACAATATCAAGGAATTTTTTAAAAAAAATTTCCGATGTCATATGAATTTTCTAGCGCGGTTTGAAATAGCGCTTTTTCAAATCGCTCGCAAAATCCTCCATTTGGCGCGCATGCGGTGTGACGTCACAACAATATAGGCGCTCACTACGGAATGAATTTCACGCCTTCCACAGTAGACGGGTATGACGTCATTAGCCAATAACGGGCGTTAAAAGTCACTCGTAATTTCGTGTTTTTAAAATATAAATTTATAAGTGAAACAAAATTTTTGATCATTGTGTTTTATATCGTTGGAATTGTAAAAATATACTTTAAATATTTATATCGTTTTCAAGGATATTTATGTTATCTGGAAGAACCCTATTGTGATTTTTTCTATCTTTCTCTTGATTTGTTAAATTCAAAATTAATTCAAATAGTTAAAAATGGTAATTAAATTTATGATTAAGTGGAACAAACCTTATATAATTAAATATTACGTGTTTTTGGACTCTTTAGCTGAAATTCAAGTATCAATCGAAATAGCTTTACTTATCAGACCAAATAGTTTGCCAATAAAATACTGTTACGGTTCTCTTGGGTAATCAAAATGCTTAAGGATTGTGTTCACCCAGTCTAATTAATTACAGCTATTTTACGCCTTGTGTAAACCGTATTTACTGTTTACACACCAAAACAAACCCCAATAAAATGCAATCAGTTGTGCATCCAAAAATATACATTTGAGTGAAAAAAATATCTGAAAATATACTTAAAGACATTGCATACAATTATACTGCCAAAAAGAAAACTCTGTACGAGTATGAGTCTCATATACTTATACAGAACTAAATTACCTTCAACAGGTTCTCCGATTCTTAACTTCCCATGGCTGTTGTTTTTCTAGAGAAACAGGCACTGCTTTCCATCATCCAAACACTAGTTCTGGTAAAAGGTTAAATAACTTCCGTCCAATCAGTGTACCATATTCCTAATAATTTCAATTAAGAAATCTTTTTACGAAACCTGGTATCATTTCAAATATATAAACAAGTGTTTCCGTTTCAAAATATTTTATTAAAGCCTTGAAATGTACGAGGTATTTAAAAACTAACCAATTTAATTAATAAAAATAACCTTAGATCGCAAATATTATTCAATGATGAAACTCGGCCATAAAAATAATTATCACGTAGATATTTCATGCTGGCTGAAAACTGATCTATTCGTAGATAAAAATATATTTAACTAACTAACTAACCATGACGCCATTTCCCCGAAGTGGTAGGCAGAGAGGATAGAACGCCACACCACTCTGCCCTGGCATACTTCTCTTGCTTTCTCCACATTCATACATCTTCTCATGCATGCACGTCGATTATTCCGACTTTTCACATGTCCACTTTCAAGTACTTGTCGTACTTGGTCATGCCATGTCTTTTTCGGCCTTCCTCGGCTTCTACATCCAGGCACACTTGCATTTAAACATCTTTTAGCTGTTCTTTCATCACTCGTTCGCTCCACATGACCAAACCATCGTAAAAGCCCCTTCTTAATGTTGTCGATAATGCTTATCTCAGCCTTGCACTCTGCTCTAATTTCGACATTTGTACACCTATCATACATAGTCTTACCACACATTCGCCTAAGTAATCTATGATGGTTTGATGGTTTTAAAAAATATTTTAAAAAAAATTTAAAAATTTTAAAAATTTAATACCTGCTAATTACCTATAGACTTACTTATTTTGTGCCCATTCTATCGTTATGTAAAAATCCACAAAAAATGACAGAGTTTTACATTGGACAAAAAAAATATGAAAAATAGCGTATAAATATATATATGTATATAAAAAAAAAATCTAATACAAGGTAGGTACCTATGTATTTAAAATTATTTCCTACAACGAAATTTTAGTACGATGCCTTTAATATTATATGTACATTCGGGTATATGAATATTTTTCTTTAGAAGAATATTGTACTTTATAATAGGTACGTTAGTAATATTTAACATAATATTTATACAAGTACTGGTTTTAGATCTGCTTAAAAATAATGATCCTATATATTAAATATTTGTGATAGTAAAATAGGCATGTTATGTATATAAAATTAAATTATCTAAATGTGTAAATATTTTTACTAGAAATATATTTAAGAAAGATAGTAAGTAATTACGTAGAAAATAATATTTTTGCATCACACTAGTCGAATTATTATACAGTGAAATAAGATTAAAATTCCCTTGTATTAGTAAAAATGTATTTTTATTTTATTTTTTTATTTTATTTATTTATGGGAAAAACAACAGTATCGATACATGAACGTAGTATACAAAAAAAAGCATGATTACCAATTATAGTTTTTCACAAGTATACAATTCAATAGAAAAAAGAAATATAAGAAATAAAAATAAAGAGTTATGAGGGAAGGATAGGATGATAGGGATAGGTAAAAGGAAAAGGAGATGACTGGGAATAGGAATAGGATTACCTTTTACAGTCTATAAGATTTCAAATAATTTTAATTTGAAATTGGGTAGTCTGATGTTAAAAATGTCAAGACAACTACAGTATTCATTGAATTTCGCACAACTACGATTTATAAAAGAATTTTTTAAATAATTATTTGATGGTGCTAAATTATAAAAAAGATGACATTGTCTAGTGAGTCTAATTGGACAATGAAAAGGTATCTGCTCTAGAAGATAGGGGCTCTCAATTACATTATTTATAACTTTATACAAAAAACATAAATCAGATATATTTCTACGCTTAATAAGTGAAGATAATTTTATGGAAGGATGATGATTCTTCGTAAGAGTTAAATTTCAAATGAAGCTTACCATCAACATTTTCAGAAATTTATTTTGAATACGATCGAGTTGAGCTATGTATGTTGAGTAATGAGGGTTCCAAACGACTGAGGCGAATTCGAGGTGACTACGAACATAAGCGTTGTATAAAGTAACAAGAGAGGATGTATTTTTTTTAAACGGTTTAGTGGTTCGAAAAATAAAACCTAAGTTTCTGTAGGCCTTACTAACGCAAGCTTCAATATGAGAAGAAAATAAAAGTTTCTCGTCCATTATGACACCGAGGTCTCTCAATTCAGTTTTCCTGGTCAGCCGACTATTGTTAATTTCATAATTAAACACGATTTTTTTTTATTTTCCTTGTGAACGTAATGCTAAAACATTTGTTGACATTTAGATAAAGCTGATTTAGATTGCAATATGACACTAGATTATCGAGATCGTTTTGCAACATGAAACAATCGTCTACAGACTTGACTCGTATAAAAAACTTGGTATCATCAGCAAACATGAGAAAATTTTGTTTAATATATTTTTTGATGTCGTTAATGTATATTAAAAACAGTAAAGGCCCCAGGTGGGATCCCTTGAGGAACCCCAGAAGGAATCATGATGTAATTAGAGATAAAACCCAGAACGGCTACCGCTTGGCTTCTATTTTTAATATAAGAAATGAGCCATCTAAGGAGATCACCATGAATACCCATTTCGCTAATCTTTACGAATTAAGACATTGTGGTTTATTTTATCGAAGGCTTTAGCAAAATCAGTATAGATGGCGTCCACCTGGTAGCCCTCTTCCATGGCTGAAAATATGAAGTGATTAAACTCAAGCAAATTTGACTCAATAGACCTACCTCTTAAAAATCCGTGTTGGTTCAAGATAATGTCTTTTCTTATTACTGGGTTTATTTTTATCGGTGACAATTTTTTCCATAATTTTTCCAAATAGTGGGAGTTTAGATATCGGTCTATAATTAGAGACGTCAGACCGGTCACCACTTTTGTGGATTGGAGTTATGAGAGCTCTCTTCCACACGGAGGGGAAACATCCTTCTCTAAAAGATTGTGTATACAACTTGGAGAGCGGAATAACAAGTTCCACAGCACAGTTTTTAATTAATAAGGGGGGAAATACAATCTGAACCAGGACCCTTATTGACATCAATATTACTAAGGTATGTGAGGACAGTAGTTCGGTCAAAGTCAATTGTATTTAAGGAAGTGCTACTTTCGTTGGCATAAGTAAAGGGGGGCGCCATACACGATGTACCGATAGAAGAGTCAGGCACAAATACGGACTTAAAATAATCGTTAAATTGATTTGATATAGATATACCGTCGCAGGAAGATACATTGTTAAAATGCATTGCCGACGGTAGATTGGAGTTATTACATCTTTTATATTTAGAAAATGACCACACAAAATTTTTCGGATTTGTTTTTAAGGTTTCTTCCACACTTTCGATATATTTTTCGTAACAGATTTTATGAACGGTTTTTTTGACGAGACCTTAGAAGAGAAAAGGTTTGAAAATCTTCAATTTGTTTAAATTTCTTCCCATTTTTTATGGAATTTAGATTTATTTTTATATAATTTATTATATGACGAGATATACGCCGCAGGCGTGTTTTTAAATAAAATAATATATGCTATTTTCTTTTACTTAGCATAAAACGATCTAGAGTTTGTTGTCTGTATATTTGAATTGTTTATTTTAAACATTTTAACTCTATGGTTTTTAATTTAATTAACCACCCAAATACTAACATTGTTTAAAATATTTTAATCAATCTTCAAAACAACTCTACTTTAATCCATGCATTACATACAAAACATTACTGTCATTATGTATTTTAAAATATTTAAAAATCAAATCATCACATATTATCTTTTTGCTTGCGGACTAAACTTTTGAATGGCTTCAAAACTTAGTTTTGTTAATTTAATAAAAAAAAGTGTCTACAAACTTTTACGCAACACTGTTGTGAGCCATTTACCATACAACATCTTATTGTTTTTATCTCTAATTAAGTACACGAACTGTCATTTTAATAGATACACTGCATATAATATTATTTTGAACTTTATGAAGTACATATTTTTAATGTTTATCAGTTGTGTTATAATGAATATTGGTTAGGTTATTGTACAGTTAAGATACTTTATAATTTAGGTACTGGTCTTATGTGAAATGTTATCAAATAAATGAACTTGTTAAAACCAACTCTTTTATTTCTAATATCTAGTGCATAAGTGTAATAAGGTAAAATATAAAACGATTAACCATTACGAGGCGGTGCTAAAATTTACACTACATTCAATTTACATAATTTTTCTTTCAAGTAAAAAATAATCCAACATTATAGAAAACAATATTACGGAAAACTTGGGTTGTAACACCTTGTCACATGACCATTCCTAAAGTCACCTTTTAGCACCAGTTCTTTAAGGGTTAAGGGAGTGATGAAGAAGACAAATTAGGTTTATATTACAAAGGAATATGGAAGTTTATCAGGCATTTACAGGACATGTCCGCCTCGTGGCATAGTGGTAACGCACTTGCCTAACGTGCATGAGGTCGCGGGTTCGATTCCCGTAGGGGGTCAACATGAAATATTGATTTATATGTAATTCTCATATTAATATTTCATATGTGATTTTCATATTAATATTTCATGTGTGATACCTTGGACTGGTTCTGAAGCGTAAGGCTGATCACCTTATCTTCATGTATTAAAATGATCAAGATACACTGCACTTGGTGAACCAATGCAGTGCCCTATGCACCATTGGGTGTGGATAAGGGTAGTAGTAGTAGTAGTAGTTACAGGACATAATTTCCAGTTTTGTCATTGCCAAATTTAAAAACAATGCTATCGAGATTAAAAATACAGTACATTTGGACAAATATTTAATAAATATATTTATGTTGCCAAAAAACTGCAGGCGTTCAAAAGTGGAAAGTAGACTATTAACACTTAAAATAATTTTAGTCAAAAAATGTACAGTTGCTTGAGAGGAATGGCGGCCATGTGACCCATACAAGTCCTTGATTTCCCCCAGAAATTAAGCACTAGAGCAATGGTTTAGTATCACTCGATTTAGGTACCCATCTTAATTATCCATATTGATATACAGGGTGTAACAAAACTCGATGTACAAGCGGGAAACCAGTGAATCTACGTCATATTTGGAGTCGATTTTGTGGAATAATTTTTTTTTATTTGACCCATAGTTTCGAGAAAATTCATTACGAAGATTTTTTTTCCGTGTTTTTGCATATCATGTATTTAGTTAAATTTATACTATCCTTAAAGAAAACAAAATTAAAAAACGCCTTTTTAATAAGAATTTGAGAAATTTTACTTAATCTGCCAAACTTATGAAAATTTTTTTTTTTCAGGCTTAGATTAAAAAGTCATATTACACAATCGTCTGCAAATACGATTTAGATTCACCAGTTTTTGGGTTGTACATCGAGATTTGTTACATCCTGTATTTTAACCAGGTGTGTTGCTTCGGGCTGCCGTCTCTGTGCCTTGCTCCTTGGTGGGTTAGAGGCGAAGTCGGTGTTTTGTGCCGTCCTTACCCCACGGGGGTGCTTTGATCCCCCTTTTGTCTCCGTTGTCGGAATCCTTTCCTTGGGTGACTTGTACTCGATGTTTTTCTACCATGTCCTTTTATACTTCTTTTTCTTATGTTCTTTTGTATTGTTTTGAGCTTTTACGGCACATTTTGTTGACTATTAATTTGTATTCTTGTTTTGTATGTTTGTGTGCATTAATAAAGAAAAAAAAAAGATAATTTCGATACGGAGACACTGAGGGATCGTAAGGGTGGCGGCATCATGATTTTCTTTTGACTTGATCGATGCTGTCGCCCTCTTGACTTAACTTCACTTGGAAACTTTGGCCCTGTAATTTGCTTATGCATTTGCATTTGCAAAAATTTAAAGTCCTGCATAAAATAGCGTGACTGACAGAGAGTCCCCAAGGACTCTATAACAGTCGCTGGTGGAGGTGGGACGATCCCTCAGTGTGGTACAAAATCACTCGCCATTCCGAAGTGTCGCATGTGATTTTCAGCCCAGCATTGAAAAGCATTGAAAATTAAACCGAATACAATAAATAATGTTTTTTTTTCCGAGTTAATGGTGCCTTTAAATCGATATTGGCAAATAAGAACTTATCAAAAGAAGCAAAATTGGCAGTACACAACGGAGTTCTGGTACCAACCCTTATGTATGGTAGTGAATCGTGGTGTGGGAAAAAAAAGGATGAAAGTAGATTGAATGCAGTTGAAATCCGATCTATGTGTGGTAAGACTATGTATGATAGGTGTACAAATGTTGAAATTAGTGCAACGCTGAGATAACCCTGTTTTTCTAGAAAAATAACAGACTGGCTGATAGACATGGGATGTAAAGAATCGGAGAACCTGTTGAAGGTAAATTGTATAGTCCTGCATTCATACTCGTACAACATATTAATTTGTCACTCAAAATACTTTTGTCTTCTGTTTTTATTATTTTTATTTTTGTGTGATATGTCGTTAAGTGAAATTTTCAGCGTGTATATCTTAAATGCTTTGCGCTCGTATACAATTGATTTTTTTTTTCTTTTTTAGCTTGCAGCATCCTATCGGTTTCTTGGAACAGGCAATTGCCCATTTAGAAACCGATAGCGCTGATCGGAGTTTTTCCATTTATCTTTGTATGTAGGTACTTATAATATACCACTGCACCAGTATTCAGTTTATCTACGATATTTATTATGTTATATGCCTATGTATCTAGATATTTAAGAAGCTCTAAATTGTACAATATTGTTATACGTTTGTAAATAAATAAATAAAAAATAAAAAAAAGCATTATCGACAAAATTAAGAAAGGGCTTTTACGATGGTTTGGCCATGTGGAGCGAATGAGTGATGAAATAACGGCTAAAAGAAGTTTAAATGCAAGTGTATCTGGATGTAGAGGCTGAGGAAGGCCGAGAAAGACATGGCATGGCCAAGTACAACAAGTACTTGAAAGAGGACATGTGAAAAGTCGGAATAAATCGTATGTGCATGAGAAGATGTATGAATGTAGAGGAAGCAAAGGAAGTAGAACGGGTGGTGGCCCAGTGGGTGGCGTCGCGGACTCTGAGTCCAGAGATCGTCGGTTCGAATCCCCACTTCGACTCGACTCGATTCCTTTTTTCAAGCACAAGCCGCTTCGGCTTTATTGAAAATAGTATTTACAAATTGAAATATGTGCAAATATCATAAGATTGCATAGATTTCTTTTTCTATCCTTTCTGCCTACCCATGGTTTACTGCGAACACGCGACGTTCAATAATAGCGAGTATAGTGATTGGTCTTTGCAGAATAACTGACATTATAGATTCACAGTAATGATGTAGATTATGTACTATCGTCGAAGCACAAAAATGGGCCATGTGACTCTATGTAAGAAAGTTTTGAATAAGTGCGCAATAAAAAAATTAAATGCGAATTAAAGCGAATCCTGGCACCTCACAAAAGCTCAGAATGCTCGCATGTAAAGCTTTGAGAATAATGCCCACTTTATATGAGACAGTTTCTTGTTCAGAAAACTACACAGTTTCTTGTTCAGAAAACTGTGCAGTCTGTCAAACTTCTGTCAAAAGACACGCTAAATATGTGTATTTTTGAAACGCGATTGTAAGTTATTATCGTATGTTTGCTCTCAGGAAATTGTATATTTAGCTAATTATGTAAATATGTTATTGTTTTTTTTACGTATTTAAAAGCATACAATAAACCAATGTCTATTTAAACGTTTACATAAAAAACATTGACTGTCATGTCAGCTTAAATCTGACACTAGCACACAGTTTTTCATGCAGTTTTACCTTTATACGGGACCGTTTTCAGACTGCACAGAAAACTGTGTAGTAAACTGCGCCATATAAAGATAGCTTAAGTGTCTGAGAAGGATTCTAGGCATTAGGTGGTTTGACTTCATTACCAACGCTAAAGTTAGAAAACGGACGCAGCAACCTCCAATAACTGGAGTCGTGAAGATGCGGCGACAGACCTGGCTTGAGCATGTACTCCGGATGCAGAGCCTGAACCCGAGCTGCCTCTTCTTTACGCCTGCAGGATCCCGCCGTCCTGGCAGACCGTCGATGACCATCCTACGGATGTATTCGGCGGAGCTGATGGATGCGGGCCCGGCGTGGGAGGAGACGAGAGAGCTGGCTGGCGACAGGGTCTCCTGGAGGGATCTAGTGATGTCCACATGCTCCACATAGGAGCGAACGTGGCGAAAGAAGAAGAAGAAGAAAAAAAACGGTGTGTCTGGACGTAGAAGAAGAGAAAGACATTGCATGATCAAGAAGTACAACAAATACTTGAAGATGAAGATGTGAAAGGTCGGAATAATCGACGTGCGTGCATGCAAGGAAAGTGTGGAGGAAGCAGGAAAGTGTGCCAGATCAGGTGGTGTGGCGTTCTATCCTCTCGGGAAAACGGCGTGATGGTTAGTTAGTTATGTTCGTAATAACTGTTTATTTGAAATAAACCAAACTTATAAAACCGTTTTGATTTATGAAAGATGCAGGAAAAGGGTATGCGATACCTTGGACTGGCTCTGAAGCGTAAGACTGATCAGAGCTGCGGGACGTGGACCTGACTTGGGAGGATGCGCGGGAACTGGCGGCCAATCGATTGGCTTGGAGGCAGAAAAAACTTTGAGAAAAACATCAAATTTTCTACAAATAATTTTTAGTCGCCCGACAAATTCGCAGTGTCCTTATAATGTTACTCAGCGTCCTGATAATAAAAGTATCGGAACGCCGAATGATTTATTGGGAAACTAAGAATAATTTATTTGGAATACCTGTAGTACTTTTTTAACAGGAAGATAACCAAATTGTTGATAATTCTTATAAAATCATAAATCTAATAAAACATGATTGTTGATGTTTTATTAAAAATTCCAGCTAACTTGTCGTTGGCGAAAAAGGTCATTTTTTTCAGTGTGGAATCCATATGCTCCATATAGGGAGCGGATATGGAATGATATTGATGATATCCTACAAGCGCTTAAGTACGTACCTCCATAATTGGTTTCCGTTTTGAATATAAGGTGGATTGATATTTTCTTTTATCCTAAAACCCGTGGAAAGCGGTGTGCAGTGGTGTGGAATGAGGAGCGCATAATTCATTAATTCACTGAATAATCATTGTACAAACAAGATCGAAGCTTTTAAATTTTCTACACTTTTGTTTAAAAGCAAAATAATGAGAAATTTTCATTCTATGTAAAAGGCACAGTGTTAAATCTAAAGCGCACTTTACATAAGACAGAAAGCTTTATCTAGTAGGCACTGCGTTTTTTAAAGTTTTTAAAGGCATTAAACATAACAATATCCACTGAAACTTTTACATAAAAAACATCAACTATCAGGTCAGCCAAACGTCGCACTGACCACGACCATTCAATAATCTGTCCAGTTTGTGTATTACACTGAACAGTTAGCAAACTGGACAAGAAACTGTACAGTTTTCTGTTTCATGTAATCATCATCATCATCATACCATATCCGCTCCCACAAACTGCCTCCAGGCCAAGCGATCGGCCGCCAGCTCCCGTGCATCCTCCCAAGTCAAGTCCACGTCCCGCAGCTCTGGCGCAAACTGCCGCCGAATTGTCAACAGTGGACGACCAGGGCGCCGAGAACCTGATGTCTTGTAAAATAGGCAAGCGTGGTTAAGGCTGTCGGGAGGGCGTACGTAGTGTATGGCCTAGCCAGCCGAAACGCCTTCACCGGATAACAATAACCAAGGGTTGCTCTGTCCGATGCCTCGCTTCTGTGTTCCTTACAAAGTCAAACCACCGTACACCTAATATTCTTCTAAGACACCTATTCTCAAAACTCAAATCTGCTATTTTGAGCCCTTATTATTCATGTAAAGTACGCTTAAGAAAATGGCGAACACTATTCTAGTTGATCGCTAGAAAACTATTTTTTGGTTTATTGTACCGTGTTTTTTGGCTCTGGGTTGCTGACGTTTCGGAGCACATGGCAGTTTCCAACTTCTGGGCTGATGTGTGAGCATTATCTTATGAGTGATTAAGTGTGAAGAGTTTGTACCGTTTCGCAATTCGGCTTTGTATGGGATTAACTATGAGGAGTTTGTACAATAGGGTCCTTCCCGATAGCATGAATATCCTTGAAAACGTTATAAATATTTAAAGTATATTTGTACAATTCCAACGAATATAAAACACGATGATCAAAAATGTTGTGGTTATTTATAAATTTATGTTTTAAAAACACGAAAATTACGAGTGACTTTTAACGCCCGTTATTGGCTAATGACGTCATTACCCGTCTACCGTGGAAGGCGTGAAATTCATTCCGTAGTGAGCGCCTATAATTGGCCAAATGGGGATTTGGCGAGCGATTTGAAAAAGTGTTATTTCAAACCGCGCTAGATAAATTCATTATGACATCGTAAATTTTTTTTTAAAAAATCCCGATGAATATTGTAATTTTTCATTCATTTTTTAGTAATAATAAGATCGAAGTAGTAAATTAGTAACACCGGCATACATAAACGATGAAAATCAAAATTTGTTCTCTGAAAGCCGTGAAAATTTACGAACTTTGATGACGCATTTCCTCGATATAAGTCGATACGAGGTGAATAAAAGCCTTTATCGACCGTGTATCATTTTCTGTGGATTTTCGTCAATAGAATGTTGATATAAGACTGTATCCTCGTGCTGACCTGTATCTACTAGTAGATACCTGGTTGGTTGGTATATTGGTGATACCTGCCCGAGTATTCAAATAATTAATCATGGTTCTTTCTCAACAGCGGAATTGCGT
>JAGVSP010003289.1:0-34400 GCA_022494985.1 Micrasema minimum | reverse complement strand
AAAATCAATGATCAAAGGTTTTCAGTTTTTTGTTGACTATGAAACCCGTCCCGAATTGATGTAATTTATCGTGGCAAGCTATAGTATATAGTACAGTCCCCGCTTCTCGATGATTCCATTACCGAGCCATCTGATCTCTTGAATTGCGGGTTATTCCTGTTCCTATAGTTATTTAGTTGCTCTAAGAGAACTTTCATCTTCCTGGTCGATATAGAGAGAGTACATTCCATGTGTAAAGTCCGAATTCGTTTACCGTTTTTCCATTGCCGGGTCGTTTGCTAAGAGGTCCGGGTTCCGAGGCATTGTTTCTTGTTGGTTTCGTAACGGTTTTTTTGATACTATTAATCACTCCAAATTGTTAAAATATTTAAAAATAAAGGTATAAGGGGGCCCAGTATTTACATTTATTTGAGAATTATCTGTCCTAATCGCTCCATGACTGTTAATATCGATGGCTTTAAAAGTGAGTTAAGAGATATTATGCTGGGGTTCGCAAGGATCCGTATTGGGAACTAATTCTATACATAATTTATGTTCCTTTATAAAGAACATCTTTTTACATGTAAATTATTACGTCTATGCGGACGACACTGCATTTGTAATTTTGATGAGGATCTGCATGATTGTAATGAAATGTTACAACAACAAACTTTTATAATCTGCAGAATTGGTGTCACGATGCGGGACTCATTATAATTTTCAAAAAAACTAAAATTAATGCACATAATATTTGATCGCCACACACGCTAAATTGCTATGTTGCCTATGTATAAAAATCTCTAAATTTTTGACTGCCTTCATTGTTGCCAATAACTGTAGAACTTGCTCATGTGATAACATAGAGATTGTTAATGAATATATGTATTTGGGCATAACCATTGACTGCTTCTTTAAATGGAATATCAAACCTTAAATACTTGTAAACGTTTAAGATCTGTTGTTGGACAAATATTTAAATTAAAATTTTTTGGTTCCTCTACCTACTTTAAAATTTGATATACTTGTCTCTCGGAGAATCAGTTATAAGGATATGGCATCACTGCTTGGGGGCACACATGTGCAACTAACGTCAAAACATGTTTTTTCCAAAACGTTTCAAAATGCCCTTGCCAAATTAGTTGTACCACCAAATATTTTTAGTCAAAGACATTAATGTTTCAAACAATGTTTTAATATTTAAAAGTATTACCTGTGAAGGGATTACTGTGTGGAATAGAATCATTTGTCAAAAATATGTCTGATAACACATATATAAAATTAAATTATATCACACATATACAACTAGATTCACATCCATGGAGGGATTAATTGTGCCCAAAACACAAAAATAAGTACGGGCAGAGAACTCTAGAATACTTAATTCCCAAAATATTTAATATGTTGCCCTTTGAACTTAAATCGTGCAATAATGCAAATAAAATTATTTCTATTCTAAGGGTTTGGTTGGAAGATAGAAACTTTTTTATATTGATGTACCATAATTTTAATATATTTGATTCTCCATTGCATTATCTCTATTCCTTTATGTATATTTTGTGAACTTTTTTATTTTTGTTGTTTTTCTATGATAAATTAATTTTTTTGCTAACGGCTCCTGTATGACAAACGCAAAAATTGCGGTTTATCGGGACGGCATTATTTTGTTTTTTCTAATATTATGTTTTATTTTCTTAATAAAGAAACTAAAATAAAAAAAAAAAAAAAAAAAAAACGAATGCAATTTCTGCAATAATCTTAGCTTTCAATTTGTCAGATAGTTTTTCTCCCGGATAAGTTGTCTTAGACCATCAAAACCATATTCTTTTAAAACACAAAGGCGGTTTTCCAAAGAATCATCCAGAAATAGCTCCGGCTATTTTTCTTTACTTTTTCTTGCGGGATCTCACCCCCGCTTAGCTCTAACTTACTCTAACAGCTGAAAATAAAGATATAAGAAAACTAAGCTTAATCCTTCGTTAAGGGTTTAAACTGAAATCTCAAAAATCTAACGGAGATTTTTATTGCACTGAGACAAAGCCTTCACATTTAATAGAGAAGCAACTGAGGGATGAAAATAAGTTTATATAAGAAAACAGTATGTTTGAGCTTTCGGTAGGTTTACAAATATATACACGTAAGGGTAGTCGAGATTTATGTACAAAATACAAACTAATATAGAATCTTACAACATGGTAGTCGATAAAAACATTTTGTTAGATTCCCGAGAAATAAATAAATCCATATAGGTTTAAACCCCGTTACGACAATATCCTAATTATAAACATTGTAATTTTCAACTTTCATGCATTTATCTACGTACAAGTGATGGTTTTTGAAAGAAATGTGAATATAGTAAATGGAGACAGATTGAAGCATGTTGAAGAATTTGTATATTTGGGAAGTATGTTTACAAGAGACGGAAATGTGGATAAGGGACCATTGAGAGAAGGGTTAGTGCCGGAAACAGAGTTAATGGTGTCCTTGAAATCGATAGTGGCAAATAAGATCGTTTATCGAAAGAAGCAAAATTGGTAGTACATACAACGAGCTTCTGGTACCAACGTATTATGGTAGTGAAGCGTGGTGTTGGAAAAAGAAGGATGAAAGTAGACTGAATGGCTGTTGAAATGCGATCTATGTGTGGTAAGACTATGTATGATAGGTGTACAAAGTCGAAATTAGAGCAGAGTGCAAGGCTGAGATAAGCATTAATCGACAAAATAAAGAAAGGGCTTTTTAAACGATGGTTTGGTCATGTGGAGCGAATGAGTGATGTAAGAACGGCTAAAAGAATTTAAATGCAAGTGTTGCCTGGATGTAGAAGCCGCGGAAGGCCGAGAAAGTGACATGGCATGTACTTGAAAGTGGACCATGTGAAAAGTCGGAACAATCGCGTATGTGCATGAAAAGATATATGAATGTAGAGGAAGCAAAGGAAGTATGTCAGGACAGAGTGGTATGGCGTTCTATCCTCCTCTGCTACCCCTACGGGAAAATGGCGTGATGGTTAGTTAGTTAGTTATAATTAGTACGTTTGACATTTATGAGACAGTGTTTGCCCTGAAAATACGATTTTCTATATATTTTTTTATTTTCACCTCGAAAATGTTTTCTTTTTCATTTTCGTCTACGAATAACACGATCCATTTACTTTTATCGACATACAGGGTGAAACATTGCAGTCACATTGTGAACTTGTGCAAACCGTAACTTTCTTGGGAAAACAAACGTGGAGAAGAAAAAACAAGGGGGAAAGTTTTAATACATTTTTCGCAATAAAAAAAGTATGTTTTTCGAAAGGCTACTGTTGTACAGAACAAATCTAGGGGTAGAAAGGTGGATTATTTAATCTTTTGTGAACTGCAACCTGGCCTCAGGGGATGTTTCTATAACTTAACCAAGCAAGCGCTATATTGTTCGAACAAGAATTTCACAGAAGTGACATTCTATACCTGTTAAATACTACCGTCTCTGAGGTGTCTAGCTACCCACTACGTAACTCACTACGTCATCAATAGGCATCTACGTCATCACTAAACATCTACGTCACACGTTTCGTGTATTGGCCTAGAGTCTTTAGACAGCGGAATTTGATTATAAGTGGTGTTATGAAATTAACCCTAGGAAACGTATATTTTTAGAAAATTTGTATGGAAACGCCCCTTCTAGTGAATTTTCGTTCGAAGGTTATATGTATTTTCCTAGTACAAATATACCTCAATTTATGATTATTTTCTCCCGTTGAGGTATCCCGTACAAACAGAAATATTCTTCAACCTTTGCGTTATTGTTTTAAGATACGTGACATTTGATGTAATTGGGGTTTCTTCCGATTTTTTTTTTATTTAAAAATTTTTATTGAATAATAACAATATCAAGGGATTTTTTTTTTATTTTTACGATGTCATATGAATTTTATGGCGCGGTTTGAAATAGCGCTTTTTCAAATCGCTCGCAAAATCCTCCCATTTGGCGCGCATGCGGTGTGACGTCAAGAGCAATTAGGCGCTTAGACAAATCATATGCGGAATGAATTTCACGCCTTTCACGGTCTAGACGGGTATTGACGTCATTAGCCAATAACGCGGCGTCAAAATCATTCGTATTTTTCGTGTTTTCAAAACAAAAATTTATAAATGAAAACAAAATTTTTTGATCGTGTGTTTTTATGTCGTTGGGTTTGTAAAATTAAACTTTAAAATAATTATTAACGTTTTCAAGGATATTCATTGCTATCGGAGAAGAACCCCTATTGAGACCGATACAAGCAATGCTAGAAACCTCCATCTATAACTAAGGCCCATAATCGCCTGACAAGATGGCATTGTCTTTTATCACACGTGTTTGTTCCGCTTTGTAGTGTAGTAAATAAAGCGTTAGGTTAGGTTAGGTTAGGTTAGGTTAGGTTAGGTTAAGGTTTAGGTTTAGGTTATTGTTAGGTTAGGTTAGGTTAGGTTAGGTTAGGTTAGGTTAGTTCCGCTTTGTAGTGTTGTAAATAACGCGTTAGTAACCATGCATGTGGTTGGGAGTCCCGACGGGTTCAATATAAAATTGGTTTTATACAGGGTTGTACAATCCAAATGGGTCAGTATGGAGAAGTCGATCATCAATTATCTGAAGAGACCACTTATGCATATCTTATCTGCATCGGTATTATGCATTACAAATAGCGTTTATTTATTATTTCTTTTGGGGTTATGTCAAAGATGAAATCTACAAATCAAATTACGACACTGTAGAAGATTTAACTACAGCCTTAGAAAACATTTAAACACATATGCACCCCCCATAAAAATACGAAATGTAATTTTACGATCGTTACCCCAAAAAATTAATCTTTGCATTCAACAGAATGGCTACCATTTTGAACATTTACTGAAATAAAATAATTATCTTATTGGTGGGCTTTTCTTTTCAATTATTTAAACAAGATTCCATTAGTGTTGTGCTTTTTTGCGACTTGCACAATTTATGCACATTGGTTTTGACCAGGTTCGATTCCCGGTTATGTATGTATGAGAGTTAATAAAAAAGTTTGAATGTAATTATTATTAAATCTAAAATCGACGTCATGGTTCCTAAGAACAGATCTCGCTATCTCTCATAGTTTCCGACTTCACCATACTGACCCATTTGGATTGTACACCCTGTATATTTCAATGTGGTTTTCTAATAAAACTAATTCATGTGTGATACCTTGAACTGGTACGGAAGCGTTACACTGATAAACTTGCCTACATGTAACCAACTATCAAGATTGACTGCACTTGGTTACCGATGCAGTGCCCTATGCACCATTGGGTGCGGATAAGGGAGAGTAGTAGTAGTAATTCTAGAAGAATACCATTCATTCCTACGCAAATCAATTTAAGGCGATTATGAGCTTTATTGATGGATGAAGATTGCTAACTCTGATTATCTTAATTAATCATTTTATTACTACCAATCTGTTTAAGAATCTCAAAATAAAATTATGACATTTATAAATCCTTATAAAGCGGTTTATCCGCGAGCAAAGTATTTTCTACGACAGATTTTTAAACTTTAAACGTGCTTAAGTAAGATATATATTATACAAAACCATTCACCTTTATATGTATTAAAAAATGGTCGTAATTTACAATTAATTTAGCAATAATATAATAAAATTCAATTATAATTTCATGTGGATCCGCCACGATGAGAACTCCCTGGTAACTTCGTCCGAACGAGGATCGGAAAATGGAAGAAGAACTTACCAGAGCTGGACTCAACAAGGGCGGGAAATGACGATGAAGGACCACCAGGAAGGTTGAAGTATCCTGGAATACTCTGGAAACACCACGTCGAACTGACGCGGCGGGGAACAAAACGAGGGGCACAGCACACTATTACTCACTTTCACCGAGGGGGGTTTCGGGAATTGGTTTCAGGGAAGCTTGGAGATGGAGCGAGTATGACGAGGGGATTTTGATGGAAATGAGCGAAGGAAGAACAGGTCTTGGATTTAACAGGAAGAACGGATGATGACGAGTTCGAGGTTATGCTGCTGCGCTGAGCGGGGCGATTTTCGAGACTGAATTGGAGTTGGAAAACGGGTGACAAATCGGAATGAAATAGATGAAGGTAGCGAATAAATTTCGGAAGGAATTCGAACTACCTATCACCAGAGAGTATCAATAATGGCCAAACCATCATGTGTATAACTTTTTTTTGTTTATACAAAAAAATGCATATCTGTAACATTTTGCCTTCCTTAACCACTCATTTAAATATATGAAAACACAGAATAATACGTTGAAAGGTACAAAATGACAGTCTACACTTTAATTTTTTTTAAATCATTTTGCTTAAATGAAAGCATCTTGTATCACACATTAACGGGCAAAATTATAGTCGACTCTTAAATTTATTTATGCAATTTCTCCTAATGTTTTCCACACGTAGTAATAATTATTTAACTAAAGAACTCCTTTTCATTATAATAGCTTCGGTTTCAATAAATATGTAAATGAAACTAAAATTCGAGAGATTTAAAACCCATTATGTTTCGAAATCTCTTGAGCCTTTTTCGCTGACAATATAATGAATCGAGGAAAAGTTGAACCTTAATCACTCCCGACAGCTTCACGAGATTTTTTCCAAATTACGATATGTTAATGTGAAAACTTTTACATAATAAGTAGAATAACAAATTGTGTTAGATCGAGCTAATTCAGAAATAATTATCTGAAGGTTGAATAATTTTATGTTGCTTAAATTTACACAAGATCACAAAGAATGTTTCGATCATTTTACAAAGATTCCCATAACTCTTGTATAAATGTACTTTTTTACAGCTCAATAATATTTTTTAAAACTGGAAGGTATTTATATATTAGTTTTTTTATATATTATATTTCTGGTTTTCCATACGGTCGGACTCGAATTGAAACTAATGATTTAATTATACAGGGTATAACAAAACTCGATGTACAAGCGGGAAACCAGTGAATCTACATCGTATTTGGAGACGATTGTGTAATATGACTTTTTAATCGGAGCAGGAAAAAAATAATTTTCTTCTCACAAAAGCTTTCATAAGTATGGCCGATTAAGTAAAATTGATAAAATTCTTATTAAAACGCGTTTTTTAATTTTGCTTTCTTTATGGATAGTATTAATTTGACATGATATTTGATAACAAGTTCCAAAAATAAATCGAAAAAAAAATCAACTTCATACTCAATTCAGGGTCAAATAAAAAAAAAATTCTACAATATCGACTCCAAAAATATGATGTAGATTCACTGGTTTCCCGCTTGTACATCGAGTTTTGTTACACCTGTATTTTGTAAATATTTCAGTTTCGACACGGGGTTATACCTAAACTGTAAAAATATATATGAAAAAAAATAATAAGCAAAATAAAACAAATAGAAATAAAAATAAATTGCGTATGATTTTATTTTATTTACCTTTTTTCAATGTATTACGTAAAAGACCTACGGGCATTGATGATGATAAACAAATAAAAAAATATTTACAGTGCATGCTGCTCGAAAGAATCCGAAACAGCTGTCTGTTTTAAAACGCGTTTCCAAACTCTTCCTTAAAATTTCATTCCTTTTCCTGTCTTTTTCCTCCCTCCTTTTCCAGATAGACATTTATTATAATAATGTATGTATTGATTTGTGATCTCCTTTTCTATTCAATTGTGTTTGCGTTATTTAATATACTACTTTTATTTTATTTGTTGTTTGGAAGATGATTAGTAATAAATCCGCCAATGTTTACCAAAATTTTATTTAAAGCCAAATAAACCAATAAAACACTTTAGGAAACAACTTTTCAATTAGCTATAATATTTCATTCTCAACGGTTCCATTTAAAACTTGATTAATTAATATTATTTGAATTAGGTTTTTGGCTTTGAAAGTAAACCAAAATCCCATATATCTCGTTGTCAACGTAATAATACCGTATCGGCAAGTATTGGTAACTTCTATGGGCCTATCCAATTATAAGTTTGGTGGAAGTTTTCTTTGGAATCAAATCGTGGTTGGCTTCGTAAATAAACGTGACCAGGGGGTGCATGCTAGATATTGTGGTATTATGTCGACGATCAATTTTTGTTGGAGATATAAATAATTTATTTGGTCAGCAATTGACGTTTGTAAAAAATAGTGGTAGCTTTGTAAATTCATGGAGTAACAAACTCGTAGTGCAACTCGATAACTGGTGAATCTACATCATATTTGGAGTTGAAATGTAATAATATGACTTTTGAATCTGAGCTGAAATTTTTTTTTCTTGTAACAGCTTTCAGACGTACCATAGATTAAGTAAAATTGTACAATTTGACATCTCAACAGAGACGAGAAATTTGGAAGGGAATATGGATATCTAGGCGTTTACAGTGCTTATGACCTGTCATTGGCTGGGTTAAGTGGCCACTTGATGTATTACAACATTCCCCATTTCACCTAGTATTTGATAACCATATCTGCCAATATACAGTAAAATGGCGCGACGCTTCACATGTGAACACTCTCTGTCATCCATTTTAGCAGAAACCTTTATGATTGCAAGTGAGATTCTTACTGAATTACATCACCTACTAGGAAACGCCTGAAGATGAATCAGGTCATAAGCCATATCCATATTCCCTTCCAAGTTTCTCGTCTCTGTTGAGATGTCAAATTGTAATTATTAGCCTGTGGCGAGATGGTATTTGGATGGTAAAATACCATCTCGTCAACGTTATTGAATGAGTTTAAGTATTGCATTAAATAAAAGATGTTACTTACGTATGCAGGTTGTTTTATTTAACAAAGGTAACTTAAACTATGTACACGTTATATTTAAAGCAATGATTGAGGAATTGATCACGAGATGTTCTGGAGTGTGTCGGATGCGGCCGCGGCAGCGGGAGCCCAAGAGGAAGTGAAGTCTCTAGCTAGGCGCCTACCGGCGCCAACGCTAAGTTCCTAGTTTCCGGCTATCGAGATATGGGGTTGCCATAAGCCCGTAATGGGTGAAATCCAGTTTTTGTCTACAAGTATTTGGACACACTCAAAATGTTGTTTATAAAATTGTACAAATTCATATTAAAATTCGATTTATTCTTTTGTTTTCTTTATGAATAGAATTAATTTGTAAACAACATTTTGAGTGTGTCCAAATACTAACTTGTAGACAAAAACTGGATACCACCCATTACGGGCTAATAATTACAATTTGACATCTCATAACCCAGCCAATGACAGGTCATAAGCCCTGTAAACGCCTATATATCCATATTCCCTTCCAAACTTTTCATCTCTGTTGAGATGTCAAATTATAATTAATTTGACTCAAAAAATTATATTTGTTAACAATTTGTGAGAATTTCTAGAAAATGACCAACTTCTTACTCAATTTTCTAGAAAACTATGTGTCAAATAAATGATCTACCAAATAGATTTCAAATATGACGTAGATTAATTGGTTTTCCGCTTTTGTTACACGATGTATACGAGATTCAAACATTTTATTTATTTTATTTTATCCTTCTTTTTCCAACACCACGCTTCACTACCATACATAAGGGTCGGTACCAGAACTCCGTTGTGTACAGCCAATTTCGCTTTTTTCGATAACTTCATGTAATAAAATTATTTAAATAGGGTTGGTTGGAAAATATTGCTTAAAAGCAATAAGCCCGTCCTTGCACTTTTGCTATGTAATTGTACATGAAGTTTTAAATCAATAAAAATACACTGCACGGGTATAACTATGTACTATCTATGCAGTGCCCTATGCACAATAAGGTATGGATAAGGGAATGAATTAATGAATAAATGAATCACACATTTTTCTAAAAGAAATAACACGACCTATCTTCAAAAAGATCGCATGCTTTTGGGTATCCTTTTTTCTCCTAGTTTCAACAATATATCAAAATTGTACATCGCTATGAAGTCGAGAATCTCCAGCATAAGGCTCCAAACACCTACCAAAGTACATAATACAAGAGGTGGGTATTCCAAAACTATGTTGTAAATTTTCTCATTTAGTGCCAGAGTCTCCGTAGGCAGAGAAAGTTGGGAAATATAGCCATTGTGTTCTAATGGCCTCATGAAATCTAATTATAAACTAGTTTTCATGTTTACAGTAGAATGATATTGTGTTTTTTTTTTTTATTCGGGTATAATATTACAAGTCTTTTACATTTTTGTTCTTTCCCATAAAGTAAGGATAAACAACACTATTCAATACACTTCACATTACAAGTTATTTTATCAATAATTTATTTGCTTCGTTCTGCTGCGCCTTGGTGCAGGCAACCAGCGTAACACGTTTCACTTATTTTTTTATTCAGGCAACATTTTACAAAAACACACTTTATGTCATAGTATCAACCATCGAATTAGCGTATTCCTAGCCCATATTTCAAATTACGAATTCTTATTATAAAAATGTGAGAAACCTCTTCGTTAGTTTCTTAGTAAAAGTAAAATTCAATGCATATTTTTTCTTTCAAAATTATTTAGGCTTTCTGTTTAGACTTGCTTAGGTAGTTAATTATTTGCTAAGTAAAATCTTTTTAGTAGTTCATTAAGTAATTCTATCTGCTTTTTTATTACAGGCTTTTATAGCTCTAATCGTTCATGCGCTTGGTAGCTGCAAGACGAATTGTTATAAAATGTAGTTCAATTCACTATTAGGCTTGGGTTAGTAGTAAGTCTATTATTTAATCTAGCCCCAATCAGTAAATTAAAACGTAAAATAATCATTAGAGAATGATATCAGTGGAAAGCAAAAGCTCCAATCGTTCATGCGCTTTGTAGCTGCAAAATGAAGTGGAGTTGAGCCCCTATCGGTATCTCATAACTTATCATTAAAATCATGTCGCGACCATACACAAATTATTTTTAATTAATTGCGGTAGATGGAGAGCTGGAATTTCAGCTGTCCATGCGCTTTGTAGCTGCAAGACTAATTGGATTCCAGCACTTCATCTACGTATAAGTAACATAAATTTTCCATATATTAAATTCTCGTTAGATTTTGCATTCGTAAATGTATTGGGTCTGGAATTAATTAAGTTATGTCAATGTACAGCGCCCTTGAGGTGATTTTTCATAAAAATAGCGCTTAAGAAGTTATTCAATTATTATTATTATTTATCTACTTTAAAATTTAGCTGAATATCGTCATTTCTATGACGTCAGCGCTGAATCTACCCAGTTTATGAATGGTGGGTGGAGATATTAATGTGCGTGTAAAGTCGTAAAAGTAATTCCATGTTCGCGCAAAACACTAATTAAGCCGAACATTCATTTGACAACCCTTCCGCGGTTATCTCAACACGGGCTATATCAGCAGAGAAAGACATTCCTACAAAACTCGCTTTTCGTTCATAATTCGTAGAATTATTTCTTTTAGATTGGAAAAAGCTATTTTATTTCAGGTTTGGTTGAAAGATGAAAGCACTATTTTATTGTGATTTTTTCGAAAACAAACGGTAGGTATGTACATATCATATTTATATTATCAATCAGACACAACGGAGTTAAATTGTATGTATTTATGTTATCAATCAGACACAACGGAATTGAACACAGCGGAGTTCTGGTACCAACCCTTATGTATGGTAGTGAAGCGTGGTGTTAGAAAAAGAAGAATGAAAGTAGACTGAATGCTGTTGAAATGCGATCTATGTGTGGTAAGACTATCTATGATACGTGTACAAATGTCGACATTAGAGCAGAGTGCAAGGCTGAGATAAGCATTATCGACAAAATTGAGAAAGGGCTTTTACGATGGTTTGGTCGTGTGGAGCGAATGAGTGATGTAAGAACGGCTAAAACAAGTTTAGAATCAAGTGTGCCTGGATGTAGAAGCCGCAGAAGGCCGAGAAAGACATGGCTTGACCAAGTACGTCAAGTACTTGAAAGTGTCATGTGAAAAGACGGAATAATCGGCGTAGGTGCATGAGAAGATGTATGAATGTAGAGGAAGCAAAGGAAGGCGTTCTATCCTCTCTGCCTACCCCTACGGGGAAATGGCGTGACGGTTAGTTAGTTAGTAAAAAATCATAAGATGATCCGGTGCAATCCGTTTATTAAATCAGAAGATTAATAACAGAGATACAATAATTTAAAGTTTGATTTTGCAAAGATTTTGTATGATAGGCGATTGGTGACGTCACCAATCGTGTGCGGAATAAAAACTTTAAATGATTGTATCTCGCTTATTAATTATCAATTTTACAAACGGATGGCACTGATGGTGTTGTGATTTTTCGCTTTATTTTTCTGCGTCCACGGAAAATTTTAATTTACAAGCCCATTGAAAAAATAATGGTGAAATTGCTCATTTACAGCAATATTATGGCTCCTTTACAGAACAAAATAGATGGTAAAGGAATTAAGAATTTCGCACAACACTCCTATGAATCAACGTTTTACAGGTTGCGGTGTTAAAATCAGTGTAATTGTTGATAATAATCGTTCTCAAAACTATGACTGAATAAACTTCTCACACCGAAATATTATGTATTGTTATCGGTAATAATCTATGACCTTTCCTTTGGTCACTCTGGCCATTCAATTGATTCTAAAATGGCGGAAACAAAACCGGATGCAAAGGGAAACATCCCCAAAAACTTCCAGTGAAAGAAAACGTTTCGTTTTTATTCAATTTCACCTTCGGGGGTTCCAGTGAACTTTAACCTCTTATTTACAGTTCAAGAGGCAACCGCCAGGGGCGTCCTTCGAACAACACTAAAATTTCTGATGCTGGCCTCAAGTGCAGCCTTAATATCTTCTGTACAACGACAGAAACGCAAATTGGGAGAAATACTGTTTTAAAATTGATAATAGGGTTATAAGCTTAAAATAATTAGTTTTACCAGATTTTTAGCTTCGCTAATTTCGTTAGTTTTGAAATAGCTCTACGATTTAAAATTTAAATTTCTGAACTCAACATCTCAAATGGACGTTCTGCGAATTCACGGATTTTTTATTGAACCGATGATATGAAGAAGTAGTTATTTTATTAGCCTTAAGGGGCCGTACCAAAGCTAGAAAAAACGTGTTTTTTCCTTTAACTTATAACACGGGACCAAGATAGAGGCGCGCTCACAAAACGCGGCTGCAAAATAGGTTTTTGTGTTTTTACGGAAATTTAATATTGTAAACCGATATCGCCTACTAACTCCAATTTTGAAAAGATGTGTCTGTGCTACTGCCCCAGACTACAAACAGTTTAAACTAGGGTTAATTCTGTGCGTAACTGCGCCGTGTAAAGGTAAAATTTACACCGCACAATATTAATTTATTGCTCCGAAAACGGACAAAAAACTGAACTGTATAGTATTCTGTCCCATATGCCTAAAGTGCGCATAAATATAGGTAAAAAAAATATTTTTTGCAGCTTCGGTATGCCTCTTAAATGTATAATGTATGAAATCACATAATTATTCCTTCTTAATGATAAAACCGTATAAACTAAAAGTTTGGATATTCTTAGCCTATTAATTAATTATCAATAGATACAGTATTAATTTTCTTTTTTGTTTTCGCCGCCTTTGTTGCCCCTACCCCTTCCCAAGTGACAATGCCGGGTTGTACTGCTTCATCTTCCTCCAAAAGCGACCCTCAGTTTAAATTATGAAATGCTAAAATCTAAAATTGGTTTCGTTTATTTTTGACAGCCGCTTCTGTTTGCTAGAATATAAAATCTTTATTCAAATTAAAGAGAATCTGTGTTAAATTTTAAACCCGTGGCAAGGTGAGAATTTTTCAAGTAATTGAGATCGTTATATTATGTTTTTCGTAAATAAATCGTTATTTTTTTATCTTTTCACTTTTCTGCAGAGAAACTGTTGGCACACTTTTTAATTAAAAGGCTCTATTCGCCTCGTATTTTTCCTTTTTTATATTATTCGTATTTTTCTTTCCATTGAAAAGAAATAAGCGGAGAGTGCTTTTAAAGTTTTAATATAAATTTGCTCTCGCTGAGTGCTAGCTACCGTGCATGAGGTTGCGGGTTCGATTCCCGTAGAGGTCAACATTAAATATTTATATTACATGTGATTTTATGTGCGATACCTTGGACTGATACTGAAGCGTATGACTGGTCATCTTACCTTTATGTAATAAAATTACCAATATACGCTGCACTTAATGTACCGATGCAGTGCCCTATGCACCACTGGGTGCGGATAAGGGAGAGTAGTAAGTAGTACCTATTAGACTTCTAGCAAAATGGGCCTACTTCAAAATTTTCTTTTTTTACCTAAGAATATCAGTTTTTACCTGCTAATAGGTAAATACTTAGGTATTTCCCTTATGCACACCTAATTGTGCATAGGGCACTGCATTGGTTCATAAATTACAGTGTATCTTGATCGATTATCAAATTAAGGCAAAATTATCGGTCTTACGCACGCCGTCCAAGATATCACATATGAAATACATATTTATATGAAAACCGCATGCAAATAAATATTTCATGTTAACCCTCTACGGGAATCAAACCCGCGACCTCTTTAATTAGTTCATCCAAAAATACTTTTTTTTCCCTATCAGAACAAAAATTCTCCGGATAAATTTTTTTTTAAATCGTTCGAAAACTAGAAAACATCGAGCAACATACGAATATGGGATATACTTAAATACCCCTGGAAGTTAGGAATCTAAAAAATTGTGTCTCGAGTCACTGGCCACCCTGTACCTACAAACGTTGTCCGTATTAATTTATTTTAAATTCATTACAGCTATAAGTATAATATGAATGTTAAAAAACCATTTTGTTATTATCTGACAACTTGGAATTGTTTTTACATAAAGAATATTATGCAGAACATTATTTGAAAAATCGTTATTCAGTGACGGTTTTCAAATTTATATGAATGATATGTGTATATAATAAATAAAAACTTTATAAAAACTGAAAGTATATCTTTCAAAATCAAATTATTGACATCGTTATTACATTGTGCGTCACACTTTAAGCGCGCATTGTGCCTTTGTTATTTTATCTTGCAACACAGGATTCCAATACGTCAGATTTAGTATGACAACATTCTCTTCAAATGTCAAACTTCGCAGCGATAAAATAGAGATATGAACGATATCAATAATAGTTTAATTTTATAAGTATTATTTACTTTATCCAGCTAAAATGGCCTCCCAAGAGACCGAGGGCCAAACAGTATTCGAGGTTCCTTGTGATAGTGACGTTTTGACAGATATAGAACCTGGAGCCTGTAAAGAAAGTATGCTGGTTACAACGGACTCTTTCGAAGAGTTTGCCAGTGAAATGAGCACCAGTTTAGAGACTAGAGAACTGCACGTAAATGCGAACAGTACGATAAATGAAATCCAAGAAGGTATCCAAGTTTTAGAAGTTAATTGTACACCAAATCACACTGATGAAACAACACCGTCCAATGAAACTACTGCTGAAGATGTAAGCACTTTCAAATACAATTAATAACCTTAATTAGGTCGTTTATTCTGCTTTCAGGCTCTGCCCTTACTATCTGTCTGATCCTCTTTAAAATGGCACACCCTTTTTCTTTTCACCATTTTTTTTAGTAATTGTATTTATCTCTTAACTCTTGTATTTATCTTATCCGTAATATGGTGTCTTATAGGCGTGCGTAACTTGATATTTCTTCGATAATGTATGTCGCCTACTCCTTGCGAGTAAGTAGGTACCTACAGCAAAAGTAGGTACTTACTTACCCCGCATAAATTGAAATTTGAATTTGGTGTTCTATCTTTAAATTTTGGTTTTTGTCATTTTTTCCCTCCATTGCTTTGTTTTTTCACTCTTCAATAAAAATTGGCATCGACTACTGGCTTCAGCATTAAGTCATTTTCATTCTATAAACAAATGTTTGTGTGTCCAAATACTCACTTTTATTACGGGCTGACAATAAATTACAATAATTGACACCTCAAATCATCAAATGGCCTCTTAACCCAGCCAATAACAAGTCATAAGCCCTGTTAACGCCTAGATATTAGATAGGCTATTTTCTTCCCTTTCTTGTCATGTCTTAATCCTAAGAAGATTGAGTTCAAGGACTCAACTTGTTAGAGGGAAACAGAATGATTAAAATGTATTAGATAGTGGAAGATAGATAATATAGTTGTCTTTTTTTCACTGCAAAATACAAACAATGGAACATAAAAATTTTGACAGCTCTCTTTAAAATAGCTTGTCTAGTGTTAACTTACCAGGTCTCTGCTAACTTCTCTTCTCTGTTGAGATGTCAATTGTAATAGTTTTCATTCTGTTTGGCAGATAGATTGACCAAGATACATCAATCTGTTCTACAATCAGAAGCCTGCCAGAAGAGAGACTCAGAGATTGTAGGAGTCGACAGTCTGTTTAATCCTTCCCTAAACTCATTTAAATTTCAGGTAAACTTATCGAGAACTGCTAGCAGTGTAAGTTTGCACTCAGATAATGATAAATCTAGTCTAAACGGAGATGATTATCTCCACAATACGGAGTGGCTGAGCAAAAAGAAACATGTGTTCATTCTCAGCTCGGCTGGAAAACCTATTTATTCAAGGTATGTAATTCTGACTCACCTAATGCGAAGAGATGATGATTGTTAGTCATTAAAATTTACTTTATTGGCGATCTATCATGGCGTTATAATAAGACGGAAGACCAAAAATATGATGGTTTGACAATGTAAAAATTATTACAGAAGAATACGTAGAAAACATTTCAATTCAACAAACTATCTACGGAACTTCAAAATCAAAAGATTGTGAAGTAAAGCCTTATAAAACTACCATTTTAACTTTTTATTAATGATGATAATGTATGATTTTAAATTTTCATAATGGTGTCTGATTTTGTCTGATTTTCTATGTGCTATTTTTTTTTGTAAAATGTTTGCTGATATTTGCTCTTACTGTGGTTTAAGTTCTGCCCAGCAAAACTTTTGTGATCTACTATCATCCGTTGTAATGTCCACCATTTTATGAAATGAATTCATTAGTTTTTTTTTATTTATTTCTCTTCTCTAGGTATGGAAACGAAGACAAACTGGCCGGCCTGTGCGGAATAATCCAAGCCCTGGTCAGCGTTGTGAACGAGTCGGGTACTGACACTATCAGATCCATCCACACTCCAACTTGCATGATAGTCTTCCTCATCAAGGGTCCCTTGATCCTGGCTGCTGTGTCCAAAACTAAAGAAAATGAGACTCAAGTAGTATTACAATTGACGTAAGTACTAATAATTTTGTTTATTCTAAAGCTTGAAGTTGTGACATAAAACCAAAATCAATTACTCAAAAATTGCTTCTGTAGTCTATATAGTTGAGTTTGGAAACCAATGTCTGTGAAGGATGATAGGCAATTAGGTGATTTAACTTCATAACCAACATCTAAGTCGGGGAACAGATGCAGCAACCTCCAATAACTGATGGCTGATGGCATATTATACTCTTCAACCTCTTCTTTGCGCCTGTGTATGCATAACCGGTTATGTATACATAATTTTTTATCGGCTTTGCGGGAACAATAATACAATATTATGTATGCTAAAATATCTTGTATAATTATGAATAAAATAAAAAATATAAAAAAATATAAAAAAAAATCAACTATCTTAATGGATATCTAATTATTCAATTATTTAAGAGTAATGAATATTTCATTAGCATAAAAAAAGTCAAAATGCAATAAATAACGAATAAAACCCTGTTATGAAAACATCTGGTTATCACCTTAAAACTCCTTTAAAAGGTTTCTAACTGACGTATGTGATCAAGGAGGCCTGTCCCGACAGACTGCCGTCCCGAGACACAAACGAGAACGGACCCACTCTTTTCCATTTCCAGTAGCATTAGGAATCAGACGTATTATACTTAATAAATTACTTGTACCCACACCACGATGTTACTTTTTCACTACACTAACAATGACCAAACCATAGATATCTTATTTCTCTCTCTAATTTGTTGCGATATTAATCACCTGGTTGTTTCATACTGTTTCAGATTTGTGTTCAACCAAATAGTGTCCGTATTATCACTGTCCCAACTGACCAGAATATTCGAGCAGCGGCGAAACTACGATCTCCGCAGGCTGCTGTCTGGTGTGGAAAGGCTCATAGATCATTTGTTAAACTTTATGGAACGTGATCCGGCCTTTTTACTAGGAGCCGTGAGGTAAATTACATCTTGAATATATCATAGGGTTAATGAGAATTAATGGTGCCTTCAAGTCGGTAGTATCTAATAAGTGCTTATCAAAAGAGGCTAAATTGGCAGTGCATAATGGAGTTCTGGTACCAACCCTTATGTATGGAAGCGAAGTATGGAGTTGGAAAAATAAGGATGAAAGTAGATTGAATGCAGTTGAAATGCGATCTCTCAGGCGAATGTGTGGTAAAACTATGTATGATAGGTGCACTAATGTTGAAATTAGAGCAGAGTGCAAGGCTGAGATAAGCATTATCGAAAAAATTAAGAAATGGTCTTTTACGTTGGTTTGGTCATTTAGAGCGAATGGATGATGAAAGAACGGCTAAAAAAATATATGGTGCGACTGTCCCTGGATGTAGAAGTCGAGAAAGGCCGAGAAAGAGATGGCATGATCAAGTAAAACAAGTTCTTGAAAGTGGGCATGTAAGAAGTCGGAATAATCGACGTGCGTGCATAAGAAGATGTATGAATGTGGAGGAAGCAAAAGAAGTATGCCAAGACAGAGTGGTGTGGCGTTCTATCCTCTCTGTCTACCCTTTCGGGGAAATGGCGTAATGGTTAGTTAGTTAGTTAGATAAATACAAATTTTATAAAAAGATTTTATTGCTTACTTGATTTTTTACTAATCAACAATCATAGTTGTTAGAATTGCCACCTGCTATTTCTTAATTGAAGGCCTACTTGAATCTAAAATACGGGTTTTGGAATTTTCACAGGAGCCAATTAAAACGGCATTTTTTCTCATTGTGGTTTACTTAGCAACAGAAACTTTAAAATTTGTTGACAGTTTTTCATAAAAAAAATATGAAATTGGGACAACTTTGCTCATTTTTTCGCTCCACCATTTGCATCTTGAGGTTTTGAAGCAACACAGCACGAATTCATGTATTTTTTGTAAAATGCGGGACCTTTGTGTGTCCTGTATTTTATTTTCTCAATTATTACGGGTTTCTGTACTGTTATAGCCTGAAAATTGGGGTAACCTGTAAAATACAAGTCCTCTGACAAGTTGCACTACTAGTTTATTGTCGATTGTTTCTTCCTTTATATTTTCTAGGTGTTTGCCTCTTGCACCAAGTATGAGAGATAACATAACTAGCGCAATAGTATCTGCTTGTAGTAAAATTAAGGTAAGGAACATTTTTGCATTTTTCATTTACTAAATATTTGGTTGTATTGATTCTTTTTATAATATCTACTTTGCTTTAATATATTTTAATAACGTAATTTTTTTTCATTCCAGGATCTAGTTTTCGCCATTTTACTTACAGGAAATCAATTAATAACATTAGTCAGAATGAAAAAGTACACCCTGCATCCATCAGACATTCACTTAATATTTAATTTGGTCAAAAGTTCCGAATCTTTCAAGACAGCTGAGAGCTGGACTCCAATTTGTCTTCCCAAATTTGACCCAAGGTAAATTTTTCTAGGTCCTAGCGCACTTCCTTCGCTTACTCCACATTCATACATCTTCTCGTGCACGCATGTTGATTATTCCAATCGCTATTTTATTTTACTGATTTCAGTGGCTTCCTTCACGGTCATGTATCCTACCTCTCCGATGACTGCCAAGCTTGCCTGATGCTACTCACGGTGCAGAGAGATGCGTTCTATCCTCTCTCACAAGCTAAACACACCATCACTGAGGTATGACAGTCAATTTAATGTCTTATACCATACTTGTATTATTATTATGAATGACTTAAGCCCACTTTATATGGCGCAGTTTACTACACAGTTTTCTGTGCAGTCTGAAAACGGTCCCGTATAAAGCTAAAACTGCATGAAAAACTGTGTCAGATTTAAGCTGACATGACAGTCAATGTTTTTTATGTAAACGTTTAAGTAGACATTGGTTTATTGTATACTTTTAAATACGTAAAAAACCAATAACATATTTACATTATTAGCTAAATATACATTTTTCTGAGAGCAAACATACGATAATAACTTACAATCGCGTTTCAAAAATACACATATTTAGCGTGTCTTTTGACAGAAGTTTGACAGACTGCACAGTTTTCTGAACAAGAAACTGTGTAGTTTTCTGAACAAGAAACTGTGTAGTTTTCTGAACAAGAAACTGTCCCATATAAAGCGGGTATTAGTCTTTGTCAATAGCACATTTTTATGGTTTATTATTTATTAATTAACGATAAATTATGTATGTGTTTTTCCTCAAGACGCAACTAAAATTGGATTAATTGATCAACACTGAGAGCACTCAAAATAATATTGTTAAAATTGCTTTAAAATAGTGAAAATAACGTTGGTTTTTAATTTTTATACTTTACTGAGGCCATAGTATTAACTTTGCGAGAAATTCTAACTTTATCTTTTCTGATTCCTATTCTCCAATTTGTGTAAAGTTTGAAAAAAGAAATGAAATGCTATTTGCCTCACAAAACGGAAGACACACAACGAGGAAAGAAACAGAGAATTCAGCCTAAAATTAATTATATGGGCTCTGAATCTATCTTCCTTTTTCTTTTTAATAAAGTTTCTAACTAGTTTTGTACAAGTCTTTATAAATTTATTCAATCACTACCCACAATTTATTTTTCAAGATAATTCTAACACTTGTTATATTTTTTAGAAATTACGTCGAACAAATTGCCTGGAAGCCATCAACGAAGCTATGTTGCAGAGCAAAACCTTACCAACTAGCAAACCTTTAAGGCACATTGGCATACCAGAAATGCGGCATTTCTTATACAAGTGTCGCTCGACGGCTCAAACTGTTCAGTTCTGACGCTGCGGACTATAATTCCTACAGAACGGAGACCAGACAGTCTGATGGAAACAATTTGGAGTCCAGCGGCACTTCTTCCAATAAAGTTGATGTGTCCAGCTCCAGTGAGGAGACCAAAGCACCTGAACCGAATTACTTAGATAATTATCGGAAGGTTTGTGGACAGATTCACAGCTCTGCAAGGCCGGCGAAACTTATTTTTAGAGTTAATACGGAATCTACAGTTTTAGCCTGGGTAAGTTTACTGTAACATTACATACAGTTAGGATGTGTAACCCTATCTTCCTAACATTACAGTTATTTATGTTTTCAATTTCATTAAAATTGAGACTTAAATTTTGACTCTTTTAATTTATTACAGTTTTGCCTTGTTAGGATATTTTCAACATTACATTTTCATTGTTTTAATTTAAGACCTTTTTACTGTGGACGGCCTCTCTATAGTAATTTTTTTTTTTTAATTGGTTCTTATTTAGAGATTAACGCATTCCCTGTTAATATTTCTATTAATTATGTATTTAAATCAAGTGCTAATAAAAAAGATATGTGTTTCTTTCTTCTTTTATTTTTTATAAGTTTGTTTTTATTCAGGTGGCTTTTGAATCTTGCTCTATTTTATTTTATTTACCATTTTAGATCTTGAAAACCAAGATTTTTCACTGAATTTAATGCATAACTAACACATAGATTCTAGATTAGATGTAAATATTCATCAAATGACACCTAATCTTGTCTTCAAGCTGTCCATAGTTTCATCTGGATTATATTCCTTATGTGATGCATGTGTTGATTGTTAATTCATTTATGGATACTTTAGTGGACTTTGTAGATTAAATACATAATTTCCAGGTCACAACCGGTTTCGAGTTATACGTCACCTTCGACCCTCTGATAGACAAGAATATGGCCATCGCTGCTGTGGACAAACTACTCCGATGGATCAAGAAGGAGGAAGATCGGATATTCATAATGAACGCTCCAACGTTTTAGCATTCGAGGTTCGGGTGCCATCTCTCGGTAGCCTCATCAAACACTCCATCAGTAGAAGTTCCAGCGGAGAAGAAACCTAATTTGTGCATTGTGATACTTGGTAAAGGCTGATTCAGTAAATAATAAGCATTCAGATTTGCTATAAGCGTATGAATCGCCCTTTACGGTTTTTATTTTTAAACTGGCATAATGATACATGTGTTCAGAAAATGACAAAAGTGATTTAGGACATTAATGTCCAAAAAGTCTGTCTGTGGACATTTTTAAAGAATTATCATAGATTTTCTTTTTACCTCTTGAAACAAGAATTTCAGAGAAGTGACATTCCATACTTGAAAAATACTACCGTGTCTGAGGTGTTGTAGTTACCCACTACGTCATCTATAGGCAATCTACGTCATCACTAGACATCTACGTCACACATTTTCGTGTATTCTTGTCCCGAAGGATTTTACATATTAAAATACCAAAATTCCATCATGTTTAACGTGAAAAAATTTTCATTGTGATAAAGAAGTATGGTTTTAGTGGAGATATAATATTATGTTTATACCAAATTATGTCCTAAAAATGGAAGTAAACGCTTTTTGTGATACACACTGTTATAAATGCTAGGGACATTATTTTTTTGTATAATAATAAAATTAGGTAAATAAAGTATCTCGGCATCTAAATGACAACATGAAAAATATTACGATTTCATTTCTATGTTAATATCTTTAAGGTGATGATGTAACAAAAATGTTTTGTTAGTAAAGATAAGTAAATATTTTTTAAATCCATCAAATCTAGCGTACCAAGACTTCCTGTAACTGTGGTATTTAGTTTAATTTACAATGCAATGTTAAGTTTTTTCAAAGAAATTTTGATTTGTCGGTCTTTTGTAAATACATACTGCAAATTAAAATTAATACTTATGCTCTGTATAGTCGAATTTTTAGGATAATCAGTAAAGTATAAATTTATACACATACTATATTTCTTTCAGCATTTAATATTGTGTTTGCTAACCACAAAATGTCCTCAAATAATTAGATTTTTGCGAGTTTCACCCATTATCCATACAAAAACCGCATCAGAGGCAAGATTAAGTCATATTTTAGTATTTATTTTCCTCGTAAATGTGTTTATATGATGAAATTTTCAAAGGAATTTTGTGTTTCTCATGCAGTGTATATGTACATGATTGAAATAGGTCTAACTCGCTATTCTCTGCATGCGGTTGGTAGAGACGTCTGCCTCACAATTTTGTCCTGATCCAGTGCGCATCTAAGGATTGAATCCCGATAAGATACACTTATATTTTCAGTTTAAAAAATGACACTATTAAACTTTTTAACAGTAGGCTCACTGTTTAGTTTCCTGGTTAAAACCATAGTTGCATATTTTTTTTACACAAGCATATTAAAAATGTTCCCACTGTTTTGAAATGAGTCCAGTGTTGTATAGTGCTTCTTGCTTAAAAAGAATTGTTAGTTCTGGTAGAATGTAAATTTTATACAATAATATTATATTCTTATACTTTCATGTGCATCAATATGTTTTACGCATGTGTATCAAATTGTTATATATTAATAATTCATTTTATTCCACAAATATAAATATAAATGTTATATTATTTATTTTGATATGAAATGTATAAATGTAAGATATATCTTTAGAATTAAATACTATTGCACACTTTACACAGGACCAAAGATTGTACAGTTTTTTGTTTAGAACTATTTATTCTGTCATAAAACACGCAAAATTTGTATATTTTTAGCGCAAATCGTAAGTTTTTTTGGTATGTTTGCACACAGGAAATTGTTAATATATCTAATAATGTAAATTTGCTATTTGTTTTTTACAATTTTTAAAGCATTCAATATATCAATATATACTTAAAATATCGCGCTGACCATTCAATATTCCTAACAGTTTTCGCTTTGTAAGGGACTATTTTCTGTCTTGTGTTATGTGTGCTCTAGCATACCTATAATATAAGTTATGTAATTAGATTGTGTTGATAATATTATTATGTTTGAATTAGGTATTTTCGGAATGATGAATTTGTTTCCCTTGGCTATTGAATAAATGATAATAAAACTATATAACTTATTTTATTTTTCATTTTTAAACTTGTGAATAAATGAGATTCAATTGTTTGTTTTTGTTTGTTTTATCCAAGGAGGTTGAATAATAATGTGGAGAGAAAATAAATTGAGATAGTTGAGGCTTACATTTTTCATCAAAGGAAAATAAATCGCAACGATAAAGGAATTACTTGATAGTTAAAAAAAGATTTGATTATCATATAAATTGACAGACAGGAAACAAAAAATAAAAAAACACTTAAATTGTATTTCTATTTTTATTGAATTAAAAAACATTCGATTGCTTAAAATTAAATTGTACAGCGCTAATATCTTCTTTCCCTTTCCCTTCTCCCTCTGGTCGTCATAATCTGTCAATCTGCGGCCTGTGATACCTATCCCTGTCTCTCTCCCTTGTGTCGCCTCTCCCTCTCCTTTTCTCTGATTCTGTCTCTGCTCCGTGACCTCTCTCTCTTTCTATCCTTGTAGTCTTTTCGGTCGGATCGTCTTTCCTTCTCTCTGGACCTGAAATTCAACAAATATATGTATTAGTAAATGGAAATGTCAAAGGACAAAGATTAGAGATGCTGCAACGGACACTTGTTTGACCGGATATCCGGTTAGCTGCACTGCTGAATATTCCGCCTATTGTCACATTGCAGTCAAAACTAATTGTCTCCCCGATAAACTATTCCCTCAGTGGTTCTAGTATAATTATTATAAAAATGTATGGTACTGGACTGTGTCTCCTATCGCGATCTTTATCCCGCGTTCTTTTATCATCGGACCTAGGTTTATGGTTTTCTTTCCTATTAGATTCATCTCTATCTTCATCCGACGGTACATCGTCCAGATCGTCATCCAACGCAGAAACTTTCGGCTCAGTTCATTATTCTCTTCCAAATATTCCGCTTCTGAATACTGGGCAGAATTATATCGCACAATCGTTCTTCCCGCAATAATTCGTCGATGAATTCGTCAATGTGAAGCAGTTCGAAATGAGCATCGCGCTTCTGTCGACGAAGCTTTCTGTTGTCATTATACTACGGTTCTAAATATTTATAACAAATTGTAGAACTGCCGGTTAGCCGAATGTAGTAGGCGCCTAGCGGCCGGACGTATTTTAAATCCTTATTTTTGATAAACTCCACGACGATTTCTTTCTCCGTTTGAATTTGTAGCATTTTCAAAACAAGACACAAGAACGGCGTGGGGTGTATGTGCCCGCCGTGTACACCTCCGACATAACGTAATTCCATGGCCTTGTCCACTAAAAGTTCCGAAGTTAGAGCGAAACATTGTTCCTTCCAATATTTGCAATCATAAATTCGCGATCTGATGATCTTTTCTATTAAATATTGAGGATTTGTTCCGCGGACGGACTTCGCGTCCTTCACCGTCCGATTCGCCATTTTCTGTTATTGACAGATTACCATAGAATTCACTAATTAAAGGAACGCAGCTGCCATACAACAAGTTGATCAAAATTTGAACACATTTAATAAAAATTTCAGAGCGCCATCTCTTGTGTGAGAGTTTTACTATAGCGAAAAATTTGACGGCCACGGGAATTTCAAATATTTATATATTTCGAAATTCATTTTTTCTCATGTAAAATATTTTCATAAACGTGGGGGGGTCGTAAAATAAGATAAAAGTTGTATCTTATCTTTCAACCACTGTATGAAATCATTTTTTCATGAGAGAAAGGATTAAGGCAAATTTAATTGAATTGAAGATATAGTAAATATTGTACTGTACTTTATTTGTACTTGTAAAAAAAACAAAAATGATGTCTGCAATATAAAAATATTTGTAAATAACAATTGTCATGATCTAATTAATTGTTTGTATATATATATTTTAAGTCCTAATGTCTCATTTTAAACGATTCATATTATTTCGATAAACCAATTATGATGGATCTTTGTAAATTGTACACGAAATAACCTATACTGTAACTACACACGAAAAATTAGGTACACATTGCGTTGAGACTTCACTGAAATCCAAAACTGAACAACCCCACATTATTATATCGACCTAGCAAATTTTACAGAATTGTTATTTTGTCATTGTTTTATCGCAAATGGATTGTCTTTATTGACCACTTTGAAAGAAATTGCAACCACTTTGAGCACCCGCACGTTTAATAACTGCCAGCCCGTCAATCGAATCACGAAATCAATACCACAAGACTCAATAAAGATAGGAAAAGTAAAATCAGTAATGTATCCAAACAAATTGTATACATTTCTACCTTTGTTTTTGCAGTCGGATGAAATTTCAAACGCGTAATACGCACAACAATAGAATACACTAAAATTACGGGATTCCTTTGATTAGACCATAAACAAAAAAGCATAGAGTAGACTGGGTACCACGTGATATATACTGTACTGCCATCTACTGTGTTGTGACTAATACTAACTGTACCAAAAAGTTTGTTCCTGGCTTGGAAGCCCTGCAGATTACAACAATAGACCATAGAAATACACAATATGGAATATTTTCAATGTTGCCATCTTGCTACTTGCTACAAAAGTTTACGTAAAATTTATAAAATGGGGTTAATAATTTTTATTTTATATTTATGTATTTAATACAAGTGGATGTGATCTACACGGACTTCGAGAAGGCATTCGATCGTGTGGACCACGTCATTCTGCTGAATAAACTATTGAACTTAGGTATACAAGGTGAAATTTACACCGTTGGATTTCATCTACGTTAGTAACTAGGAGCCAAGCCGTCGTACTTGGAGGCTTTAAATCAGACTTTTATTAGTATTTCATCGGGAGTGCCTCAAGGTTCCCATTTGGGACCGTTGCTCTACAATGCGTAACCTTTACGACATTTATGCCGTTATACTATAATTCTAAGTTTTTAATGTATGCAGATGATAAGAAAGATTCTATCTTAATATTAAGAACACAAATGACTGCCTTAAACTCCAGGGACGACCTATATCGCTTAACGGTATATTATGAAAAAAAAACCGAATAAATGTAAAATGCATCCAAATTGTTTACATATGTCTTTCTCTCGTAGCAATAATCCCATATTGTACCAATACCAAATTAGGCAACCAAGTTGTACAACAGGTTGAATCTCGTGCGTGATCTAGGAGTAATTTTAGACAAGAAATTAACCTTTGAGAACCATATCGATAAATATAATCCAATCGTGCATATAGCAATTTGGGATTTGTCATTCGTACTTGTCAGGTTTTTTAATGATATTAGTTGCATCAAAAAAAAGTTTTCTATGCTTTACGTTCGTAGTCTGCTGGAAATATGCTTCTTGTTATTTGGTCTCCACAATATATCACTTACAAGGGATAGATTAGAGAAAATTCAATGGACATTCTTACGACATCTCAAATTGGAGGTTGTGATGTAAGAAGATTCTGGTCCTCTATACTGAACCAGAATCCCCGTCATCGCTTCACCAACTAGCTCAGTGGTGGACAAGAAATCTCTATGAAATCTTTTTTAAAAAGAATTTTTCAAAATGAATCTAACTGATCGAAAGCAAAGTGAACACGTTGTCAAACATACGGGACGCGGACCTGGGAGAAATAAAAGAAATGGCAGTCTCAATACAACAGTTTATTTATGGATGATTGCAGTTATCATAAATACGAAAAATCGTATAAACAAACATTTCAGTCTCACATACATGATGTCTAACCTAGAAATTTGAAGTTAAATTTGTAAGCTATGCATTCCTGCTTTTAAATTTTCCACACCTCAACCAATTACATTAATACAACAATCTAATGAATCTGAAACTTACGTTTGGCCATTAAAAACTAGCTCACTAGGTTTGAGGGGAATTTATAATAATAATTTTGATAAATCATCTATTTAGTACAAGAATTAAAATTATCGAGAACATTGACTAGAACACGGCGATCTCGCCCACATTTGTCTAAACGCTCGTGCATGGCACCGAGGCAAATTTGCATAACAGGAGGCATATTTTCGACGATCTGCGGGCAGCTGAAGACTGGCATCCGTGAAGATGAAGAATGGGCTTCGATGCGGGCAATGGCCGCCCCGCACCTGACGTGAAGTTTAGATGTTCTTTAGATGATTAAAGTGCGCACTTGGGCAGCACGTGGCGTGCAAACATAACCGGGCACCTTTGTAACTCGTGAAGTTTGCTAGGATCGCTTGGTTCTCGCCATCAGCGACGATCCACACCATGAGCGTCCAGCGATTTATGCTCCGTATCAACGGATAAAATTTTAAAGAAATATACTAATTATTCAAGGAACTAAACAATGAGGGAATTAGGAGGCCCCTAATGAAGGAAAGAAAAAGACAGTAATTAGGCAAGCCGTGGGTGTTATGCTAGGAAAGTTCGATGCTGCAAGTGGTTCAAACTTACGGTTATCCTGGACCGGGGCCTCTCACAGATTACGGCGGCTCCTGCATCCGGTATCCCGCCGTATTTCGACAATTTGTCAACTAGGTGATGTCAGCGGCCATTTTGCAGGGCCAACTGCCCGCCGTCTCAAATAAAAACTGTCGAGAAGGACGGTGTTGCCACTTTAGGAAGTCGAACGCGAAACTCCGGGGTAGGTACCTAGTACCTGACTCGGAATCCACAACGTTACAAGGTGTAGGTTCACAGATCTTAATTATAAAAATTCTTGTGACATACATCACCTGCTTAGCCTTGAAGATCGTCGTCTGTCGTTGGACATGGGAATCCTGCATGACTTGCTAAGCGGACGTCTTGACAGTCCAGCTCTGGTATCTGAGCTGGCCCTGAAAGTACCTGGCTACCGTACTCGTCACACGTCTCAATCTCTATTCCATTTGCCAGTAGCTCGTAGTAACTATTGCGCGTAATTCTCCATTGATTCGTATAACTCGTAATTATAATACAAAGTTCAGCAATATTGATTTGTTTGACTGTAGCAAATTTTATATTTTAAAAAGAGTCATAAAATAATTATTTTCCTCTCATGTTTAAATCAATCAGCTGATAGTATTTATTCTCTTAGAATTCACACACACATGCACCCACTCTATCACCCTTTCTCCCAGCCTTACACTCACTCACACACACCCACCCACCCTCTCTCTCTCTTAATATAATGTATTTTAATTTTTTTTAGTTGTATTTCCTCCTTTGTATTTTTCTTTTAATGTGTTTTTTGTGGATCTCTGTTATTGGCTTATATAATGTTTAATTTACTCTCTATACCTTTATTCTATGTATTGCTGTTGAGTAATCCCTAATAAATAAAATAAATAAAATAAAATAAAATAATATAAAAATAAATAATAATATATTATTCGTTTTAGAAAATTAAAAAAAATGCATTTTTTAATAATAAGTATATAAACAAAAATTAGTATTAAATTATTAATTTCGCTGTTCCTTGCCAAAAAATAAACATGTTCTTGCGCTTGGGAAGGGGACATTGAAACAATATTATTTCATAAGATTTTTTTTGCGGTGCTTGATATTATCTAATGACTATTACGTTATGTACGTTTTCTATATCTTTTTTTTCTATGATCTTACCATAAAAAAATTTACGATACCACAGGATGTGCATTATTTACAATGCACTTCTGTAATAACCGTCCCTTGAATTTTCTATATATTTCTTGCTGTGCAGCAAAACGTGTTAAAAGTTGAAAAAAAATTACCGTGGAAGGCCAGGAACTGCAATAATATTGACATGTAGATATCAATTTCTTTTTTTGTAAATCAAGTTTTATCATTATGTTTATCGAAATGATGAAGTGTTGGTTAACATTCAAAATGAAACAAACATTTAAATGCATAAAATTTTATTTAATTAAACTAAATATTTATCTAAACAATACAATCATGGCCAAATTAACTACATACATAATCACAAAAAAATACAGAATAAAAATACTGAATATTATTTTTATTTTCATAAAAATCGGAAATCAAAATATTGTACATTCAAAAAATAACAATTGGTTTTTTAAACATATAAGTGTGCACATTATAAAAATAATTACAGAAACAAAAATAATAACATGAATATTTTCTAGAATAAAAATTTCTAAGTCCCTAGAATATATTTTTGAAGTGAACACAAAATAAATTAATGTTGTTATGTAGATTTAGGGTATCAAGGACAATATCATGAATATTTATTATTCCATAATTCAGTTCCTTGGATTTTTTTCTGAAAATTAATTAAGTTTTTTTTTTTTAATAGTAATATTTGAGTACATCATAAGAACTCATAAGCTTCTTTTGCACAAAAAAAAAAAACAATTTGCTAAATTTAAAAACAAGAGACACTTCTCAAAAATTTTCTTCTCAAGTTTCAAAAGAAAGGAAACTCTTACTCGTTATAAGAAACACTGGATATATGAATTAATATCTATACAACTGTACTTATACAAACTAATTGGCTTGGGTTCACCTCAATTATTTATGTCAAAAAAGTAAATTTTGTAAAAGTTGTTAGGTCTATCCAGAGACATGTTATAGTTTATATGTAAATAAACATATTGGGTCTACCTAAAGATATAACATTTAAAGTAGTTTTTTTTTTTTTTCCTTGTACCTATGTTTTAAAACATTAAATTTAATAAGAGTAATATTGTTACCATTTTATTACACATACTATAATTTATAATTATAATGCATGAATAACAATGAAACTACCTTGGTAAATTAAAAGCTATTATCCTTGGATTATTGATGACATTGTACATTTTTATACAATAACAAAAATAAATCATTCACATACATTAATATTTTTTTGATGATCATAAATCATCATAATGACCAAATCTGTCCATGACAGAAAAAATAATAAACTAGTTGTATAAAGTCATAAACTTTCATTAAAAGTCGCAAATAGCCTAAAATTATAAATTAATAATATCATAATAGATTCACATTGTTTTGAAAACAAATAAAGCGTTAGTTTTTTTCAGGAAATGGTAAATACTTACAGTAATTTGAAATTAGGGTAATTTGTTAATTCATTTGGAAAACTAATTAGTATTCATAAAGAGAATAAAATAGAATAAATTTTAATTTACCTATTTTTTACTTCAATAATTTTAGATTACAGTAAAATGACAATATCGAAGAGTGATGATATTCAAATAGATGAATGTAAAAAATGGTTTGATATTTTCCAACATATTTTCAATTTTCATTAAATTTCAAGGCTGGTTATAATTCTGTACCTGAGAGCCAAAAGGCTTAATTTTAAAATTCATTGATTATCAGGATTTCAATTTTAGTGATTTTTAGCCGCAGTTTGCTGGATTTGTTCAATTTATTTTATTTTGACTCAACCATTTATATTTTAGGAGAGAAATTATAGTACAAGCTTAACTAGACTAATATAAATACATAATATTATACTTGTTGCATGTGTTTTTTTCTGTGCATACAATAAAATAAAAGAAAACTTAACTAAAGAACGGGTGGCGGCCCAGTGGGTAGCGTCGCGGTCTCTGAGTCCAGAGATCGTCGGTTCGAATCCCCACTTCGAAACGACTTGATTCCTATTTTCAAGCACAAGCCGCTTAGGCTTTATTGGAAATAGCATTTACAAATTGAAATATGTGCAAATATCATAAGATTGCATAGATTTCTTTTTAACAATAAAAAAAAAAACTGTCAAGTCTGTTAAATCCGTCTCTCGTGGTGTAAAGGATAGCGCATTAGGCTATCCTGCATGAGGTCGCAGGTTCAATTCACGATGAGGCCAATATTAATTTTTAAAAATTAATGTGGGATTTCAAATAAAAAATAGTTCCACTTTTGTGAGCATCATGCAACAAGCATAAGGTGCCAGGTACAAAGGTATAGGCCACCCCATGGGTCTGATACAAAGATAAGTCCACGGTTCTGGCCTTCTCGTTCATGGGCACCTATTTACAGTGTGTTTCAAACATTCCTACAGTTGGAAGTTGTGCATACTAGTTGAGTAATCCCCCCTATTGGAGTGTTTGGACCTCCCGGTCCTGTTTGAGAACTGCGAATAGGTGTCCACGTCCATCGGAGACTGCATGTTGAGGTGCTGGGCAGAGCCGGAGTGCGGGTGCATCAGGAGAACTGGCTGCAGTGCCATGGACTTGCGGGACCCTGTGATGGAAACTGCATCTGTCACATACGCGTTGTTCACTTCACCTGGAAGGTATAGAATCTGTTACGCTTTAGGCGATACCGGAGCAGAGATATAAGTCATTCCATGATGAACATCAAATATCTATACTTAAGAGACAAAAAGTCACATCTTTAAAATCATACTTTTCACATGTATTTTAGTGGTTTTAACCGCTGTTTGCCCTATTTCCCCAACTTATTTTATTTTGACACTGATAAAATAATCTGGAGAAATACAGCTCGATTTTGAAATAATATCCTAATAATATTATTTTTCAAGTGTAATTTTTTTTAACCATTTAAAAGATGGCGCGCTTTATAAATCATCCTATTGTCTATTGCCATTATAATTATTATTTCTTAAGATAAGTATACATAATACACAAGTCACATTTTAGTTAACTTATTAGGTATTTTGTAACCTAATTATTTTCTTTTACCGTATTATAATAATCTACATTTTCGTTTTACTTTTTAATGTGTTACACTCTTACTTAATATAACCTATGTTTGTAACTGGGGCATTAAGCACACATCACATTACCACTGTTAGAATTCAGACATCAGCCTGGAATCATGCTCTAGCAAAAAATACTAATTGTTTGACTGCTTTTTGTAAGGCCTGTAGAGTTATAAGAAAAATGTAGGTAACAGTTATAAAAACAGTTGAAATAGCTTAGTCAGGCTTGTCTAGATAAGCAGCTGATCACTTAAACCGTGGTAGGAATACTTGAAAGTTTACTACTTACACCATTTGTGTAATAAAATTATTTACTTAACTTTTTCTATAAAATTACATTGTTTTTAGTTCAATTTCAACCTAGATGTAAATCAAGGCTTACCACAGGCTGAGTGTTTGTTTTTATAGGAAGAATCCACGAATCACTTATGTATGGTAGTGAAGCGTGGTGTTGGAAAAAGAAGGACGAAAGTAGATTGAATGCAGTTGAAATGCGATCTCAGGCGAATGTGTGGTAAAGACTATGTATGATAGTGTACAAATGTCGAAATTAGACCAGAGTGCAAGGCTGAGATAAGCATTATCAACAAAATTAAGAAAGGTCTTTTACAATGGTTCGGTCATGCAGAGCGAATGGATGATGAAAGAACGGCTAAAAAAATATATAATGCGACTGTGCCTGGATGTAGAAATCGGGGAAGGCCGAGAAAGACATGGCATGATCAAATAAATCAAGTGCTTGAAAGTGGGCGCGCATGAGAAGATGTATGAATGCGGAGGAAGCAAGAGAAGTGTGCCAGGACAGAGTGGTGTGGCGTTCTATCCTCTCTACCTACCCCTTCGGGGAAATGGCATGATGCTTAGTTAGTTAGTTAATCCACATTGTCAAGATGTTAGCCATAGGATACAAATGATTTTTTTACTCAGTTTAAATCTGCAACAAATTGACAAAGCCGTGCTTTCTGAGTTATTTCATAACGAGGGACAACCGTGACTGATGAACGGCATTAAGTAATATTACAGTACCTACTCTGTTACCGAGATTACCTCCTCGTGATGGACAATTAGTCGGTGGATGGTCAGGTACTTTGTGGATAATTACATGCTCAGTGAATCTAGTGCAAAAGTCTAAACCGTGACGGATTCTCCATACATGATACACTGCAATTTTACGTGCTACTGATTTTACTCACACTGTTTGTACTATTTTTAAAGCGTTGCGAAGATTGTGGTCTCGAAGATAATTACCATGGTTTAGAAAGAAAAATTATGTATCAAAAACATCACTGGATCTACGATTTGACTAGAGTTTTTAACATCTTTTTATCAATGTGATTTGAAATTTAAAAAAATAACGGTTTTAATTAGTTTTTTCTTTTGATATGTATATCTAATATTTTAAACGTAACGAATTATTTGTATATATTTTAAATAACTAAAAAAATACATTATTTCTAGGCAAATTAGGAAAATTAGAAACCTTATTTATAAAATTTCCTTTTTTAAAAAAATAATCTTTAGGACATTAAATATGGCAAAAACTAAAAGTGATTTACAATATTTACTCCATATGTATTTATTTTTTCCCGGGCCGGGATTATCATTACAATAGTTAAATTGTTTTAAAAGAAGTCATTATGTACAAAATCACCACTGTTCCATTCAATTTTCGTTCACTCTTAAAACTTAATTTTATTGCTTTTTTTGCTTTAGAATCAACGCAATCAACGGCTTTTTAGTGATAAGATAGCAGTAATGCAGACCTAACAGTGATCTAATTTCTACCAAAGTAAAAACCGTCTTTAAAGTTGTAATTTT
>JAGVSP010003288.1:0-23342 GCA_022494985.1 Micrasema minimum | reverse complement strand
GTGAAAAATATTAGTGTAGGTATTATATTATAGCTAAATTGAAAAATGTATAATGGTAATTGATAGAGTAGAAGATGGTAGTGGATAGTTAGGAAAATAAAATTAAAAAATTATGTAGTACTAAATAAAACATAATAATAAAAAAAAAATATTAAAAAAATTGAATATGTAAGTACTTTCTTTTTTGTTTTTTTTTTTACAATTTCGGCTAGTATATACCTACTGTGTAACTTTCAAAAAATGTTAATTTAAAATCCCTATGCTATGGGCGTTGGAACAACAAAAATAAAAATAAAATAAAAAAAACTTTTGGTTGTCTGTAAAGTCGGTTATACGATACGATAATTTTACGTGATAACGTCATAAGAAAACATCGATGAAAAATAGCATACTTTAATGAATTGAATTGAATTATTATTACTGAATTATCATTATTTTGTATAATACAAATCAGGAGTTAATTTTTTTTTTTTTCTTCCATAAATTTTTTTTTGTTTGTTTTTTCTTCTTGTGTGCTGCTGCTGTCTCCCTTCTACTCGGACGCATCCGCCGATGGAGTGGAAGAGAGATAGATGCGTCACAAACCGAACGCTTAGGCCGATCGTGCCTGTCTATCGCTTGTTCCGCGCTTAGCTTGCACACTCGGCTCAGGCGGAACGTGACGATGAGTCGTACTTTTTCGTGTGTGCAGCCGGCGTTCATCGATTTATTAGACGTTATCACGTCAAAAACAATTAGGACGTAGTGCAGTTTAGCATTCATGGTACGATTGGTGCCTCTGTTATCAGCAAAATAATATTATTGATGGAAGTTCGCAATTATTTGATAATACATCTGTTTTCGCTACTAAATATTGACTGAAGATGTCGTAAATATATTAATTGGATTCTAAATAACCCCTTTTATTGATGATATGAAATCTTATTTACATCAAAACGTTTTTAATATTATCAAATAGTTGTCGTCCGCCTCATAGCATAGTGGTAGGGCATTTGGCTGATGGAAATTTGGATAAGGACATTGAAAGGAGGGTTAGTGCCGGTAACAGAATTAATGGTGCATTAAAGTCGGTAGTATCTAATAAGTGCTTATCAAAAGAGGCTAAATTGGCAGTGCATAATGGAGTTCTGGTACCAACACTTATGTATGGTAGTGTGAAGCGTGGTGTTGGAAAAAGAAGGATGAAAGTAGATTGAATGCAGTTGAAACGCGATCTCTCAGGCGAATGTGTGGTAAGACTATGTATGATAGGTGTACAAATTCGAAATTAGAGCAGAGCGCAAGGCTGAGATAAGCATTATCGACAAAATTAAGAAAGGTCTTTTACGATGGTTCGGTCATGTAGAGCGAATGGATGATGAAAGAACGGCTAAAAAAAAATATATGATGCGGCTGTGGCTGGATGTAGAAGTCGAGGAAGGCCGAGAAAAGACATGGCATGATCAAGTAAAAAACAAGTGCCTGAAAGTGGGCATGTAAGAAGTCGGAATAATCGACGTGCGTGCATGAGAAGATGTATGAATGTGGAGGAAGCAAGAGAAGTGTGCCAGGACAGACTGGTGTGGCGTTCTATCCTCTCTGCCTATCCCTTCGGGAAATGGCGTGATGGTTAGTTAGTTAAATCGTCACTTCATTCGTAAATTATAAAGAAAAAAATAATATCTGTAAAAATTGATCCCAAACTTTAGAGGCTCATATCTCGCTTATTAGTCACCCGATTTACGAACGGATTGCACCGATAGCTTAGTAATTTAATGCTTTATTTTACCGCACTAAAAAAAACTTTGGTTGTTTGTAAAGTCGGTTTACGGACGATAATTTTACGTGATAACGTCATAAGAAAACATTCATGAAAAATAGCATACTTTTATGAATTGAACTGAATTATTATTTCTGAATTATCATTATTTTGTATGATACAAAGCAGGAGTTAATTGAAAATTACATTGTTTTCCATAAATTAACATTTTGCACTGTCTCCCTTCTACTCGGACGCATCGGCCGATGGAGTGGAAGAGAGATAGATGCGTCACAAACCGAACGCTTAGGCCGATCGTGCCTCTCTATCGCTTGTTCCGCGCTCTCGCTCACTCGGCTCAGGCGGAACGTGACAATGAGTCATGCCTTTTCGTGTGTGCAGCCGGCGTTCATCGATATCCAACAATAACATTTCATGGTTGCAGATAGAGAGAGATGTCTCGCGACCGTGCGACAAAGCGGTTCTACCGCGTGGACTCGAGCCACGAGCTGAGGGCGTACCTGGACAGGGGCCAGGCCGCCAACCAGGAGAACCGGTGGACCTTCGAGGTGGCGTGGGAGGCCGCCAACAAAGGTATGACGTATTTTCCTCTGTGCGCGGCTGGAAGAAATTCCCCAAGTGGCATCTTGCCGACTCATTTTTTCGCACACTGGGATTGGGAGATTATTTGGATGTGGTTTCTTATATAAAATCTCTTCTCTATCCATTTCCCGATGTCATATTTTAGTAAATTGAACATTGTAAATAATGCAATGTAATTTTTAAGCTTTATCTTCCCACCAATAATCACTAAAATAACTAAGGGTTGGTTGGAAGATATTGCTCAAAAAAGCAATAAACCCGCCCATGTACTCTTGCTATGTAAAAGTACACGAAATTAAAAATAAACAAATAAAAATATTTCATATATGTGATACTTTTGGCGCTGAAGCTGAAGACTGATCACCTTACCATCATGAACAACTTTAAAAAAAGTAAAATTTGAATAATAAAACTTTCTGTGAATGCAGTAAAATAAAACGATAAATCACAAAGCCATTGGCGCCATCCGTTTGTAAATCGGATGATTAATAAGCTAGATACGACGACTCAAAGTTTCAGTTTTTCATGCAATTGGTGACGTCACCGATTGCATGTGAAATCAAAACTTGGAATTGTCATATCTCGCTTATTAATCATCTGATTGACAAACGGATTGCACCAATGGCTTTGTGACTTTTCGCTTTATTTTTCTGCCTGTTTAAATTTTCTAAAGACAGCCTTCAATTCAATTTTCTTTGATGTAATATCAGATATCTGTCTCGTATTACGGACTGTACATGTAGCGTAACTTTGTACGCGTGTGCAAAGTGACCGTAATTTCATATGGAGCGTCTGCCCGGGACTGTCTCCCTTCATACCGTGTTCACGGTCTGCGGAGCAGCTTTTGTGTGTGCGTAAGAAATGCCGTCTTCCTTGGCTAGCTGGCCTCTTCTTTGTCCCATGAAAACAATGGTTTTTGGATATTGCGTGTTTGGATTTCAATATTTTTAATAGATTTGGCACTGTAGGATGGTTTTGCCCGCCTCGCGGCATAGTGGTGGCGCGTCTGGCTGCCGCGATCAGCTCGCGGGTTCGATTCCCGTAGGGGGTCAACATGAAATATTTCGACGGTCCCAACTTATCTACTGTCGAACCTGAAAAAGGGCGATTTTCGTTTGATTATTTTAAACTGTCCGGTTTACATAATATTTTCAGGTGAGAAAAAAAAAATATACAAAAAACCCCAAAATTTAAGAGGAAAAAAAAAATTTTTTTTACCACCTTAAATATTATGTAAATTGGACAGTTTAATACAATACAATGAAAATCACATTTTTTCAGAGTGACGTTGGGACCGTCAATTTATTTGCACGTGATTTTCATGTGTGATGCCTTGGACTGGCTCTGAAGCGTAAGACCGATCAGCTTTCATGTAATAAATAATCATAATTTTTTCAATTAAAAAAAAAAAAAAAAAAATTATCATAATTCTCTCAATTAAAAAAAAAAAAAAAAGAAACAGTAGAGTTTTTTAGATATACTTACTCAAATATTTTCAATTTTGGTAGCAATTTCATAGTGGACTCACGATTGCGCTTGCTGTATCAATGCAGTGCCCTATGCACCATTGCACATTGGCTGCGAATAAGGGAAAGTAGTATATTTGTATTAAAACATTGTTCATTAATTTTGTTGGTTTTTTTTATTTCAGTTTTTAAGTTCTACAAAGTCATTACGATCGAAGGCTTATATGAAACTGAAGAGTTACCTATCAGTATTGTCTTCTAGGTAATTATTATCATATTTCATCATCACCATTTCAGGTGGATGTCTGGGATGGGGGGTTTGGCGAGGAGGGATACCGGTCTCCACACGGGTGGTTGTAAATACTAATAAATAATGATCGGGGCAGAAACTAACATACCCTACTATGGTGTTTGATTTATTTTCGACTCTGGTTGGTTTGGGTGATGGAAACAATGACAATTATAATACATAAGCCGAGACAGTGGTAGGGGCAATGAATAGCATTTGTTCGCGTACATAACGTAAATTCATCCGTATTTTTATCACACTAATAATCTTAAAATCGCGGTTTAGCTTGTTGAAAAAATCGATAGAGTTTGGCTGGACTGAAAAAAGACTCAATCCCTTTAAAGCAGTCTAGGGAAAGGGGGGGGCTTTCATTGTATTTTCATCATCATGACAAAAGGGTTATACAGGGTGTAACAAAACTCGCAAGTACATGACCCGTCTTACTGGTGAAGTCTACATCCAATTGGAGACGATTCTGTTATATTACGACTTTTAAATCTGAGCTTGAAAAAAAAAATTGTTCTTCTCACATAAGTATGGCAGATACTAAAGGCAGTAAAAATTTGCTCAATTAAGATATAAAACGTGTTTTTTAAAGAGTTTTCTTTATGGATAGTATTAATTTGACTAAATACCTTGATAAATTTGATAACATCCGGAATTTGCCAAAAAATTTACAAAAAAAAATCAACTTTGTACTCTTAAATTTCTCGAAAACTAAGGGTCAAAACAAAAAATTTTATTCTACAAAATCGACTCTAAATAAAATGTAGATTCACTGGTATGTATACAATGCACTTGCTATATCGATGCATTGCCTTGTGCACGTTGGTTGCGGATATGGGGAAAGTAGTAGTGTAGTAGATAGTCCAACGCGCCGCCGCATCTCCCGCCATTTGTGAGAAATCTTAAAATTTAAGCAGTTGATCTGTTTATCTTAATTAAAGCATTTTAGTGCATTTAAATTGCATGGAAATGCATTTGAAGTAATGACATAATGTTGCTCCACATAGGGAGCATGATTCCTCCACGATAAGACTCTCTGGTAACTTCGTCCGAACGAGGATCGGAAAATGGAAGAGGACTTACCAGAGCTGGACTCAACAAGGGCGGGATATGAAGCTGAAGGACCACCAGGAAGGGCGAAGTATCCTGGAATACCCTGGAACACCACGTCGAACTGGCGCGGCGGGACACAAACGAGGGGCACAGCACACTTTACTCACTTTTGGTCGAGGGGTTTCGGGAGTTGGAATCTTGGAAACTTGGAGATGGATGGCGAGTATCACGAGGGTATTTTGGTGGATATAACGAAGGAAGATCAGGTTCACGAGAAGGACGGATATTGCGAGATCAGAGTAATGTTGCTGCGCTGAGCGAATATTCGAGACTGAATTTTAGTTGGAAAACAGGTGACAAAAACGGAATGGAATGGGTGAAGGTAGGCAATACATTTTGGGAGGAATTCGAACTACCTATACCAGAGAGTATCAATGATGGCCAAACCACTTCACATGACCGAACCATCGCAAAAAAACCTTTCTTAATTTTGACGATGATGCTTCTCAGCCTTGCATTCTGCTCTAATTTCGACATTATCACACATAGCTTTGAGATGGCATTTCACCAGCATTCAATCTCCTTTCGTCCTTCTTCTTCCAACTCCATGCTTGGCTTCCGTGCGTGAGGGTTGCTCTAATCCAGCCGTACTTAACGGATAATTTTGTCTGCAGGCCCTTACAAGGAATACACGGCCAGAACGGAAGTCGAGGAGGCCGAATTCCCAGAAAATAGCCCTCTAAGTGCAGCTGTCAACGCGATGCGCTCTCAAGGATACAAGGTAAAGAAATATATAAGTCAATTATTATTATTAGGGTGATTATTCACGATATTCTGAAATAAAAATCCTAACTTACCAACCTTCACGCCATTTCCCGAAGAGGTAGGCAGAGAGGATGGAACGCCACACCACTCTGTCCTGGCACACTTCTCTTGCTTCCTCCACATTCATACATCTTCTCATGCACGCACGTCTTTCTCGGCCTTTTACATCCAGGCACATTTGCATTATAACTTCTTTTAGCCGTTCTTTCATCACTCATTCGCTCCACATGACGAAACCATCGTAAAAGACCTTCCTTAATTTTGTGGATAATGCTTATCTCAGCCTTGCACTCTGCTCTAATTTTGACATTTGTACACCTATCATACATAGTCTTACCACACATAGATCGCATTTCAACAGCATTCAGTCTACTTTCGTCCTTCTTTTTCCAACACCACGCTTCACTACCATACATAAGGGTTGGTACCAGAACTCCATTATGAATAAAGTTTTTCAAACGACTCAATTCTAACAACATTTTGAATGTGTACAAATGCTTGTAGACAAATTACTGGATTATACCCATGCTGGGCTAATATCAGATATTATTGATATCCCAACAGAGACAAATATATAATATAAGTATAATAAAAATAAATTGGAGAGACATCTTCAGGCGTCTTCTAGTAAGTAATTAAGTTCGGAAAAAGCCTTACCTACACTAATAAAGATGATTGCCAAAAAAATGCTTAACAATCTTCTCAACAGATGCCACCAGTGAGAAATTCACTTGCAATGTGATATTTACGAACAGCGAAATCAATATATACAAGTTTAAAAAATTTGTCATATATGGTTATCAGATGATGGGCGGATTGGGGAATGTTGTGATTTTTCAAGTGGTCACTTACTGACAGGTCATAAGCCCTGTAAACGCCTTTTAATAATCCACGTTCGTTTCCTAGAGTTTCTCGGTGGTACTCTTCGGATATCAACAACTCAATTCTAATTTCTTGCAAAAATTCTTGCATGTAATACTGGCTTAATTTTTTGTATTGGCGCGGCGCGGTTCTCTTAAAATTCTCGCTTCATTCGTAGATGAATAAAGTTTTAAATATTATTTGTTTTGTTTCATTTTAGTTTAACACTGTAACTTGGCTGGTGGACGGCAATCCTCAAGTGGTCCTCTTCGACATCGGCTATTTTTCTGGAGGCTAAACGATGTACAAGCAGCACCTGTGGAGCTCCTGCAACCTCGGGATAATTAACCTGGACATCGAGGCCAACGACGCCGTCATCCTCGGCTACATACAACAAGTTCATCCAAGAGGTATGTCATACGTCGGCACAGGTCGCAGTGATGTTAGTATAGTCATGCACAGGTCACAGTGATGTTACAATACTTTAGCACAGGTCGCAGTAAGGTCATAAATATAGCCGCACAGGTCGCAGTGATGTTGCTGTACTCCTGCATTCGTCACAGTGTTATCATGATTAAAAAAATAAATTCAAACAAAATCATTATAAGAGTGCTAACTGAGCAAGATGCATCTTTACACACTCAGGCTGTGGGTTTTGGTATTGGAGAGATCTGGGCTGACGTTCTTGGTTAAATTCTCGCATTGCATTTATAAACAAAGGTTCAATGCACGAAGCATGTTTTGAACTCGGCTTGGGGATAATTCACGACTATAACTCTAGGCCTTGCACACTCGGCACTCCTAACACAAAATCCTCTAATACAACACATCGGCTACCACACCCAGCCTGGACGCAACACAAACACATAACGCAAACACATTTTATTTTGAACTTAATGCAAAACAATTGGTAACAATACCTGGCACAGGAAAAGGCCGAGGTTGTTGCCAAACAAAGTGAATTGAGTATACATGTACCAAAAGTTCAAACAAGAGTTATGGAATACGAAGGTGATTTTGTTAAAAAAGGGATATGTTAATTGATGGCAATCCAGTTCTGATAGTATTTTCACAATTTCTTGTTGTTATATATATATTATATATTGTTGTATAAAATGTAAAATCTATAATTGGCATCATTATCAGCTCCTTATATTGTATATTTATATTATTTTTGTCATGGCTGTTGATTTCCAATAAATAAATAAATAAATTATAAAGTGATGTTTTGAATGAATACAAATACTTGTAGACAAATTACTGGATTATACCCATGCTGGGTGATATCAGATATTATTGATATCTCAACAGAGACAGAGAAACTCTGGAAACGAATGTGGGTTATCTAGGCGTTTACAGGGCTTATGACCTGTCATTGGCTGGGTTAAGTGGCCACTTGATGTATTACAACGCATTGCCATTCCGCCCATCATCTGACAACCATGTATGACAAATTTTTGAACTCGCTTGGGGTTATAAGTTTCAAAAATTTGTCATACATGGTTGTCAGATGATGGGCGGAACAGGGGGGTTGTTGTAATATCTTAACTTAAAATCAAAAAACGATTTTTTTGGTTCTACGTGATTTTATTATCAAGTTAGTGACAATTGTTTCGCCTTGTAAGGGCATTATCAAACTGTGGCGTTGAAACATTTACATCTTATTTTATACAATATTGGCTTATTAGTTACAGTTTTAATAAGCCAATATTGTTTAAATAAGATGTAAATGTTTTCAAACGCCACAGTTTGATAATGCCCTTACAAGGCGAAACAATTTCACTAATATGATAATAATAACACGTATAACCAAAAAAATCGTTTTTTGATTTACATAAGATATCATGGAGTTCTACAAAATAAATGCCATATCAATCGATAATGTTGTAATACATCAAATGGCCACTTAATCCAGCCAATGACAGGTCATAAGCCCTGCAAACGCCTAGATTCACCCACATTCGTTTCCAGATAAATAAATGTCTCTGTTGAGATATCAATAATAAATAAATGATTTTGGTTCGGGTCACTGTGATGCAAGTGTATTACTGCACAGGTCACAGTAATGTCATGATACTTTGGCACAGGTCACAATATTTTCGGATAGGATTCCGTGTTTAAACATTTAAGCAAAGGTGAACCAAATTACTTTACCTTTCAAGGTGTTTAACAGTATTTTTTTCCTTTCATTACAGTTTAGACAAGCGGCCGAGTCCTGGTGCGATTCCCCACCGCGTATAGTGGCTCACTTCCACGAGTGGCAAGCCGGCGTTGGTCTCATCGCATTGAGGTTAGGAGTTCGCTAATTCGTAAAGTAACTAAAGTGTACATATCTTCTTTATTCTCTTGTTCCCTAAGCCCTCCTCAATTGATCCGTTCTCTTCTGATGCTCGGGTGGATGTCTTGGATGGTGGGCCAGTATGCCGGTCTCCACACGGATGGTAGTACTCACTAATAAATAATGATCGGGGTAGTAACTAACGTTTCCCTACCACTGTTAATTTGGGCCGACTCTGGTTGGTTTGGGTGATGGAAACAATGACAATTATAATACATAAGCCGAGACAGTGGTAGGGGCAATGAAAGCATTCGTTCGTATACATCTAGTAAATTCATCCGAATTTTTAGCACACTGACAATCTTAAAATCGCGGTTTAGCTTGTTGGAAAAATCGGTAGAGTTGTGCTGGACTGAAAAAAGATCCAACAGTCTTTGGAAAGGGTGGAGCTTTCATTGTCTTCGCTATAATGTCGCTTATTTTGATATTAATTTTATACGGATACCTCTCAAAATGCAAATTTCAAGTGGACCCCCTTAATTTTTAAAGGCTTGTAAAACTGTGTCTTTAGTACTGTCATATACATGTTTATGATTGCTAGCTTGTTTAGATGGTTAAAAAATTACCTAAATATATTTTATAACCTAACCTACACCAATAAAGTTAGATTGCAAAAAATGCTTAACAATCTTCTCAACAGATGTCATTAGAGAGAAAAAAGTGCTAAAAACTGTCAAAAAACCAACTCAAATGTGGATCTTCTGTACAAACTCAATATATATAGTAGTTTCAAAAATTTGTCAGATGATAGGCGTAATGGGGAATGTTGTAGTACATCAAGTGGCCACTTAACACAGCCAATGACAGGTCATAAGCCCTGTAAACGCCTAGATAACCCACATTCGTTTCCAGAGTTTCTCTGTCTCTGTTGGGATATCAATAATATCAAATAACTAACTAACTAACTAACCATCACGCCATTTCTCCGAAGGGGTAGGCAGAGAGGATAGAACGCCACACCACTCTGTCCTGGCATACTTCTCTTGCTTCCTCCACATTCATACATCTTCTCATGCACGCACGTCGATTATTCCGACTTCTTACATGCCCACTTTCAAGCACTTGTTTTACTTGATCATGCCATGTCTTTCTATCAAATATATTTTATGAATGATGTTGTTTATGTTCCAGAACCCGGCATGTTGATGTGGCGACAGTGTTCACAACGCACGCGACTCTTCTGGGACGCTACCTCTGCGCCGGCAACACAGATTTCTATAATAACTTGGACAAGGTAGATGTGTGTGTCGTATTGGAATGGGCCAACATTTTTATTAGTTATCTACACTTATTTTTCAACTGCTTAGTCCCGAAATGCTGTTTTTGATTTCGTTTTATGTATGGATACTATTGATTTGACTAAATAAATGATATTTGATAACAATTTGCTAAAATTTATCGAAAAAAAAAACAAATCCATACTCAGTTTTCTCGAAAACTATGGGTCAAATCAAAAAATTTTATTCTACAAAATCGACTTCAAATATGACGTAGATTCACTGGTTTCCCGCTTGTATGCTAAGTTTTGTTACATGGGCATATGTATGTAATTAAAAAAATATTAATAGTTCTTTGTTACGGTCTAAAATGTCGCCCCATGAGTTTTGTGGAGCATTAGTACCAAACAGTAGTCATTGTGTAGTTTAGAATCTTGTTTGTAGTTTTAGTATTAGAATTTCGTTTTAGTTCTGGAGTAGACTATGTTTATGTAGTTTCAAAGCAGACAAAAAATGTACATTAAGGTGGATCGACGTTGTATGGAGAAAAAAAAATTATGTTATGAAAATCTACCTATGCGGAAAAGATGTTCTATGGCCTGGAGATTAATGCACGCTGTATACGGGACAGTTTCTTGTTCAGAAAACTGTGCAGTCTGTCAAACTTCTGTCAAAAGACACGCTAAATATGTGTATTTTTGAAACGCGATTGTAAGTTATTATCGTATGTTTGCTCTCAGGAAATTGTATATTTAGCTAATAATGTAAATATGTTATTGGTTTTTTTACGTATTTAAAAGCATACAATAAACCAATGTCTACTTAAACGTTTACATAAAAAACATTAACTGTCATGTCAGCTTAAATCTGACATAGGCACGCAGTTTTTTAAACAGTTTTCGTTGTATACGGGACCGTTTTCAGACTGCATAGAAAACTGCGCAGAAAACTGTCCCGTATATAGCGGGCTTAAGGGAAAAAATAAGGAAAAAAAAAATTTTACTCTAAAATTTGCCGCGAGAATTTTGAAGTTTACGCATTTTCACGGTAAAATTAAAATAAGATTTTTGTAAAAAAAACTTTTTACATTGTTTCATTTATTAATTGCATGGATAAAAATTTTGAAAATTGTCTGTATCTTTTTATTTGTTTAAATAAAACATAATTTAATACTACTACGACTTTCCCTTATCCGCACCCAATGGTGCATAGGGGCCTGCATCGGTACACCATGTGATCATTTTATTACGTGAAGGCAAGATGATCAGTCTTACGCTTCAGTGCCAGTCCAAGGTATCACACATGAAATATTAATATGAAAATCTCATGTAAATAAATATTTCATGCTGACCCCCTACGGGAATCGAACCCGCGACCTCAGGCACGGTAGCCAAATGCGCTACCACTATGCTACAAGGCAATGCTACAATACTAATATGAAAATGCGCAAAATGAGTTTTGATAGATTTAAAAAAAAATTATACTTTTGAAGCCGTTCATATTTTTATTATTTTTTGTGTCCATTTTTTTTTTGTATTTAATCCATGCAATAAAACAATAAAATAATAAAAAATCTTTTTTTTTTTGCAAAAATCTTTCAAAACTCTCGCGGTTAATTTTAGACTAAAATTTTATTTTTCCCTTAATCTCTAGGCCATAAAACATATTTTCCGCATAGGTAAATATTGAAATTCCGAAAAAATATAAATCAATCCACCCTAATGTACATACAAGTCGGTACGAGGTCGACCTTGTATCCGACGTAAATCCATTAAAAATTGATGATACGAGGTTGATAAAGGCTTGTACCGATCTGTATCTATATGTCGATATTCCTGTAACATCCCAACTGTAAAATAACACAAAAAAATACAGAGCCATCGGTGCAATCCGTTTGTCAATTGGATAATAAATAAGCAAATTACAATAGAAATGTCAGAAATGCGATCGGCGGCCTCACCAATCACATATCAATATAAATTTAAATGCTCATATCTCGCTTATTAATTATCCGATCCGATTACAAGCGGATTGCACCGATGGCGTTGTAATTTCTTGTTTTATTTTTCTGCATTCACAGAAAATTTTGTGGTATGAGATTTTATTTGTTAAAATCACTTTTTTTATCCATTATGACGATGGCTTTGTTACTTTACAGTTTCACGTAGATGAAGAGGCCGGCAAGAGGCAGATCTACCACAGATATTGCATGGAGCGTGCGGCCACTCATATGGCACACATCTTCACAACTGTATCTGACATTACTGGTAAATATTTATTTATTTATTAAATCACGCCCATGGGGCTTTTACAAAACAAATGTTAGTATCAGTACCAAAGCAACGCATGTACATACATAATTTAATATAATAATACAGGCATACATAATATGATTTTAAGATAAAACAAAAGGAAAACAATAAAATAAAATTATAATTATAATAATAACTATGGACAGTCATCGAACAAGGATCACTTGTTTGGTGATAAAAAAAACTATGGACAGTCAATCGAACGGGGATCATGTCGTAGCTAATAAGCGCTTATCAAAAAAGGCTAAACTGGCCGTTCATAATGGAGTTCTGGTGCCAACCCTTATGTGTGGAAGCCAAGTACGGAGTTGGAAAAAGAAGGACGAAAGTGGATTGAATGCTGTTGAAATGCGATCTATGAGTGGTAAGACTATGTATGATAGGTGTACAAATGTCCAAATTAGAGCAGAGTGCAAGGCTGAGATAAGCATCATCGACAAAATTAAGAAAGGTCATGTGGAGCGAATGAATGATGAAAGGACGGCTAAAATGATTTACGATGCGAGCGTGTCTAGTTGTAGAAGTCGAGGAAGGCCGAGAAAGACATGGTATGATCAAGTACAACAAGTGCTTGATAGTGGTTATGTGAAAAGTCGGAATGATCGACGTGAGTGCATGAGAAGATGTATGAATGTGGAGGAAGCAAAGGAAGTGTGCCCCATGACAGAGTGGTGTGGCGTTCTATCCTCTCTGCCTGGCCCTTCGGAAAAAGGAGTGATGGTTAGTTAGTTAATTAATTTTTTTCACATACAATTTTTTTTGACAGCTGTACTTTAATTTTTCATTTTTCTTATTTATTTACACCCCCATTCCGACTTTTTTCACTTTGGTTTATGCGGTGGCTCGGTATCACGCTATCGAGTGCTTTTTCCCCCACCAAAAACGTTTTTTTATGCAAAATATTCGCTAAAACCTTACACTAATTTTTCTCCATACTAAATTTTCGCATTCCGACAAGAACTTTAATTGGTGGAAAAAAACTCTGCGGCCCCCAGTTTTTTTGTGGTAAATAGACACACAATTTCCAGTTAAATGACATCTTAAAACCGCATCTAGCTGGAAAAATAAGGAAATTATAACGTTTTCAACTTTGTTTAATGCACACTACCTTTGGCCAAAGAAGCCTTGTCTATTACTCGAGTAAAGTGTACAACCTACTCCCATTGTCCATCAGAACACTCGAAAAGCACTCAGCATACAAAGTAGCCATAAAAACATGGATTGTGGAGGTGGGTCGTGCACAATTGGAGGAATGGATCAGGCCAAGTAGATAGTCAGGGGGTTTTTGACTTTAAATTTAGACCACATACTTCTATCTGTATAATTAAAAAAAATAAAAAATAATAATTATTGATGTTGGGTTACTTAAATTAAGATTGTATGTAGAATATACCCGTTAAAAACAATGTAAAATGTTTCCCTCGGCACGGGTTATCCCAGTGAGGGAACATTATTATTATATATATATTTTTAAAAACACTATGTACAAGTCCAAATAAATAAATAAATAAATAAATTCACTGAAAATTTTATTTTTCGATTCCAGGCTACGAGGCTGAGCATCTTCTGAAGCGGAAGCCCGACATTATCACCCCGAACGGCTTAAATGTCAAGAAGTTCAGCGCTCTGCACGAGTTCCAGAACCTGCACGCCATCTCCAAGGAGAAGATCCACGAGTTCGTGAGGGGCCACTTCTACGGCCATTTTGACTTCGACCTCGACAAGACGCTGTACTTCTTCATCGCCGGACGGTACGAGTTCGGCAACAAGGGGGCTGATATCTTCATAGAGGCGCTCGCCAGGCTCAACCACTATCTAAAGGTAATAAAAAAATTGGCCTTGGTGTACTATTAGATATTAGTCATCAACATACCATATCCGCTCCAGCATATGGATGCCACAAACTGCCTCCAAGCCGCCGCCAGCGCCCGCGCACCCTCCCAAGCCAAGTCCACGTCCCGCAGCTCTGACGCAAACTGCCGGCGGGTCGTCAACAGTGGACGACCAGGACGCCGAGAACCAGATGCCTTGTGAAATAGGCAAGCGTGGTTGGGTATTAATAGTTTCAAAAAATCTGAGATATCACATAAATGTATTATTAATTATTATAATAACTAGCTTGGTCTTGTCTCCTGCGCTTAAATATTCAGAACCTACCAACACTTACACCGCACTAAAGATTTTTGAGTTTTTGTATTTTTTTTTTAAACAATTTTTATCGATTATCTCGGAATGTACTCTGAGTCACATAGCCCGTATTTAATATGCATCGACGATACACACAACAAAAACACTAGGCACTACTGTCTCAAATACTTGTTTCCTAATTCTTGCTGTCCTCTGAAATTTACTTAGTACATTGTTTTGTACACGTAATAGGGAAATGTCCTATATTTTTAAATTCCGTAATTTTAATATACTGCCTACCATGATTAAAAACTCTCTGCACGCCACTGTATCTCAGCACCACTTTACCTATATACACCGTGTCCCACGATGAGACCGCGAAACTCCGGAGGGTGATTGTTCATGGTATTCTGAGAAAAAAATCCTTATAAAGTTTTTTGATCCGGGCATTTTTAATAATTAATTAAAAAAAAGTATTACTAAAAAGCGACTATGTAATACTGGCTTCTGTTTGAAATGCTAGCGGTGGCGGGGTGGCGGTGGGCGGGGGAGGAGTGAAGGTCCGCTCTGGTACGCCTTGTACGGACATTCAAAATTCGAATTTCATATCTGAAATTGGCGCAGGTCACGTGGTGTTAGCCAGTTCAAAAATGGACGGTATTACACGCGTGAATTTTTATTCATATTTTAATCATTTTTTTAAGAAATTAGAATTGAGTTTTTTGAAAAACTTATTAGACTCATCACCCTCTGGAGTTTCGCGGTCTCATCGTGGGAAACGGTGTATAGTTTCACGTGCGACTTTTATTTATTTTGAATTTCCGATTCCAGTCCACGCACCCCGACGTCACCGTGGTAGCGTTCCTGATCTTCCCGACCAAGACAAACAACTTCAACGTGGAGTCGCTGCGGGGGCACGCCGTGACCAAGACGCTCCGCGATGCCATACACGACATTCAGATGAAGGTCGGCAAGAGAATGTACGACACATGCTTGAGGTAATTCTTCCGTTTTGTCCGGGAGGATAAAAGCGACTTTTACTACATTTGTAGCTCGAAGGGTCGATATATATAAATTTTAAACCCACATCTCTTACTATAATTTGTATTTTACTGAAATACCCTGTAAATTTTAGAGGCCACATTCCTGAACCAAATGAGCTTCTTCAAAAAGACGACACTGTCAGACTCAAGCGTTGTATGTACGCTCTTCAGAGGGACGGCATGCAGACCCAAATTGGTCTCAATACTGACCCAAATGGGTTACAATCCAGACCACAATTGGTCTCAATCTTGATCCAAGTGATTTACAATCGTGAGCCAAATTGATCTCAATCCCGATCCAAGTTGTATTTAATCGTGAAACAAATTGATACCCTGAACCATATTGGTCTAAATCCTGAATCAAATGAGTCACAATTTTAATCTAAATTGATCTTTATCCTGAATCAAGTGAGTCTCAATCCTGACCCAAATTGGTCTCAATCCTGAACCAAATGAGCCACAGCTCTAAATCAAATGGGTCACAATCCTAAATTAGATGGTTCAATACTGAATTAGAAGATCCAAAATCCTAAACCAGGCACACTCCTGCATAAAGATAACAGAAACATATATGACAATTACACACAAGGCATTAAACAAATATAATTTTCATGCTGGGTGTATTAAAGAATCTCTTATATATCATAATATAAAATTTAATTGTTTTCTTCCACAGGTTGATGACTGGAATGATCCCGTTCTGAACGCAGTCCGAAGATGCAATCTTTTCAACTCAGTGAATGACAGAGTTAAGGTATGTCCAGAAATATTATACTGCCCCTTTTTTTACCTTGGGTATAACCACTAATTAGATTTCACTGTAAAAAAATGTTTTGATTGACATGCATAGAAAAAGAATTGGGTTCTTTCCGATTTTTTACTTCAAAAAAATTATTCAAAAATTACAATATCAAGGGAATTTTTATTTAATTTTTACGATGTCATATGAGTTTTTTAGCGCGGTTTGAAATAGCGCTTTTTCAAATCGCTCGCAAAATCCTCCATTTAGCGCGCATGCGGTGTGACGTCACAGCAATATAGGCGCTCACTACGAAATGAATTTCACGCCTTCCACAGAAGACGGGTATGACGTCATTAGCCAATTACGTGCGTTAAAAGTCACTCGTAATTTCGTGTTTTTAAAACATAAATTTATAAATGAAAACAAAATTTTTGATCATTGTGTTTTATATCGTTGGAATTGTAAAAATATACTTTAAATATTTATAGCGTTTTCAAGGATATTCATGTTATCTGGATGAACCCTATTGGGCCCAAGTATAGCAAAATGGCGGCAATTTAGATCTTGTCTTAATTAGGATCAAAATAGACAGATGAAAATGCCACGCAATGATAATGAAGTACAGTCTATCCACATGAACACAGTAATCTTGTAAGCCTAGCCAGAGGAAGACTTTGTGAACCCCGGCGAAGTCCAAACACCAAGTTTGGCAATCGTGCTTGTGCAACAGCAGCGGCTGTCCCCTCTGCCTGGAATCGACTGCCTTCACACTTACGCACCATTCAGAGCCCTAGTCAATTCCGGTCTCAATTAAAAACGCATCTTTTATAAATTCCCAGAATGCGTAATTGCCCTAGTCTACTCAAGTTACAGGTAATAATATATAGCTACTGCTAGGAGCTTAGATTAAACAGGATTCTTTAATTGTAAAGCCCGACTATATAAGTTAGCCGATTATTATTATTATTTGTTTATTTTTATTGTTTTTTACGCCCATAGGGCTTTTACATAGACATTTTTAAATGATTACACAGTAGGTAGCTATTCATTACCGCCAGAGATGGCATCCAGACACTGTCCCTAAAATGCACTTGATTTGTGTTGAAAACGTCAATATTGTTAGTATACTTGTTAGCCAGTGCGTGCATTCTTCGTATCGGTGAGTTAGCACTGTAATTGGTCGATGATTGGCTACAGTAAAATAGTGCATTACTACGGGTAACTCGACCAGGCACTCGTATACTAATTAAATTTGTTAGTTGACAACAATCAACATAGATTTTAATACTTTGAACAGAAAGAGCAAATCATTTAATATTCTTCTTTATGAAGACAGTTTTGATGAATTTGAAATAATTTCCAGGTGATTTTCCATCCCGAGTTTCTGTCCTCGACGAATCCGCTGCTGGGGCTGGAGTACGAGGAGTTTGTGAGGGGGTGCCACCTTGGCGTGTTCCCCTCGTACTACGAGCCCTGGGGCTACACCCCCGCCGAGTGCACGGTCATGGGCATTCCCAGCATCACCACCAACCTGTCAGGTAACCCGGGAGAAATGTTACCATCAGAAGTGGGTTCACAAGCGACCCTTGTGGAACCCCTAATATAATGACAAAAAAAAGAAAATTTTTTGAAGATTGTTAACTAACTAACCATCACGCCATTTCAGTAAGCAGAGAGGATAGAACGCCATACCACTCTGTCCTGACACACTTCTTTTGCTTCCTCTACATTCATACAACTTCTCATGCACATACGCCGATTGTTTCGACTTTTCACATGTCCACTTTCAAGTACTTGTCGTACTTGGTCATGCCATGTCTTTCTCGGCCTTTCTCGGCCTCTACGTCCAAGCACACTTGCATTTAAACTTCTTTTAGCCGTTCTTTCATCACTCATTCGCTCCACATGACCAAACCGTCGTAAAAGCCCTTTCTTAATTTAGTCGATAATGCTTATCTCAGCCTTGCACTCTGCTCTAATTTCGACATTTGTTACACCTATCATACATAGTCTTACCACACATAGATCGCATTTCAACAGCAAGATTGTTAATCGTGTAATTAAGAGTATTAGCCGTCACATGGACCGCAGTGGTTCCACCATAAAATCTTAAAATTAAATTTCTCATAGCCTATTGGTCTTAGATATCTTTCCTAGTCTGTCTCTTGAAGATTTTCCGACTTAATAGCCTATTGGTCTTAGATATCTTTCCTAGTCTGTCTCTTGAAGATTTTCCGACTTATTTATTATGTTCATCGTCTTTTGTACAGTGGATCGTTATTTTATGTGTCTATTTCTAGGATTCGGGTGTTTCATGCAGGATCACATAGCAGACCCGATGTCCTATGGAATATATGTGGTGGACCGGCGGTACATCTCTCTGGAAGCTTCAGTCCAACAGCTGGCGCAGTACATGTATGATTTTGCTAGGCAAGTCGTTTTCTGTATTTTCTCCGTGTCGCAAATACCAATTGGAATATTTATGTATTCCATTGTAATGAGCTTTTCAAGCTATATTTACTGGTCCAACCCACTAAGGATTAAATCATCATCATACCATATCCGCTCCCTATTCGGAGCATATGGAATCCACAAACTGCCTCCAGCCAAGCGATCGGCCGCTAGCTCCGTGCATCCTCCAAGTCAAGTCCACGTCCGCAGCTCTGACGCAAAACTGCCGACGAATCGTCAACAGTGGACGACCAGGACGCCGAGAAACCTAATGCCTTGTTAAATAGGCAAGCATGGTTAAGGCTCTCCTAACCTAACCTAACCTAACCTAACCAGGGCCCAAGACAGCAGACTTCTGAGTTTTGAGAATAGTATCTTAGAAGAATTTTAGGTGTGCGTGTGGTGGTTTGACTTTGTAAGGAACACAGCAACCCTTTGTATCTACTGTCATCCGGCGCAGGCGTTTTGGCTGGCTAGGCCATATACTACAAACATTAAATAGCTCCCATTAAATACACATTTTAACAAGATGTATTGTATTATTGGTTTTTTCTTGTTTTTTTAGGTTAAACCGTCGTCAGAGAATTATTCAAAGAAACAGAACAGAGCGCCTCTCCGATCTAATGGACTGGAGAAATCTTGGAATTGTAAGTAATGCTTTTGAAAATCAATTGATTGATTAAAGCCGGAAAAAGCTACATTATTGAATTGACTATGTGGATGAAGTTGTGGTACCTCTCAGAAGTTAATACAGATACAAATGCAAATGAAAACTTAACTATTTAAACTAAGATTGACATGGATTATGAAGATAGAAATGTACAAAATCAATTTAGATTTGAACGCCATTTGGCGGTAAGAAATCTGTGCAAAATTAACGTCGAGTCACGATGATGGCTAAAAATGAGTCTCGTCGTTTGTTCGGCAGTGTTCGGCGGAGGGTCGGTAGATTTGCTTCGTCACGCGCGCGTCGCGGGCTCATTACTTCCGCCACAAAGTCAAGGCAAGACGGGGGCCCTATTCTCCTACTTGAGGCAGCTCTCCAAGCCCCCCTAGTCTAAGGCTAAGAAGAATATATGAAAGACGGGTAGGTGTGTCAGTACGCTAGAATTAAGTAACAATTAAGATTTCTACCATCCCTATTTTTTCTCCCAATAGTGGTGACTAATAGATCTAAGCTAGACACTCAAATAAAAACACATACACCTAAGGGCCCTCTTCCTCTCGCACTTTTCTCCGTATGAGACGCAGAGAGTCCGAAGTTTGACAGGAGTCATACTAGCCTCGGCAGGGAAAATTCCCCGAAGATCATCGATCTCTCTTCGATTATGAGGTGTGAATGGCTGAGATGCGTGCTATTACCTGGGAGACCGTTACCTTCGACCGGTAGAAAATTTGGCTTTGCGTTTTTATGCGTTTTTTTTCGTAACTCATTCCCTAGCATTCTAGGTCATACAAAACGACTCGATTTAAGTAACAATTCTCGCGATGGGTTTTTACATCCCATTTTTACATATATTTCTCTCATCACTCATAATCATTTTGTCGCCTGGAAAAAGACAGAGATTGGTCACACCTCAAAGATTGTTGGGGCATAGATACAAAAAACCCCTCCATCCCCACGCTAACCATCCTTGCGTTTTGACTGTTTTTAATTGCCAATGTTTTAAAAATATCTATTTACTGGACCACTGGACTGGACGGTGAGTTTGCACTGTAATTGGTCGAGTGAAGTTGGCTAACCAAAAAAATAGTGCTTCCGCTCTGCAGGTAACGGCGACCAGGGCACTCGTATACAGCCTGCGCGTCATAGCTCTACAACAATCAAAACAAGATTTGCGGGCTTATCCAACAGAAAGAGCAAATCATTTAATTGGCTTATCATAGACTCTGCTCGCTAATATTGTGTGTTTACAGTTCTACAGGCAGGCCCGCGTGAGGGCGCTGTGCGCTGTGTACCCTGACTATGTGGACGAAGTTGAGGCCGAGACGGGTGGCCGATTCTCCTACCCGAGGCCGCTGTCTGAGCCCCCCAGTCCATCACACTCGCGTAAGTAACTTGGCTACATATATTTCGGTCAATATTGTCTTTGTCTTATTAATCTGTCATCCAATCATTGCCTTCCTTGGCAGATTCTTTTGCGTTTTGCCAGAACCATGTTTCCCAGTTATTGTGTTTGAATAATCATAGAAATGCACTACAGTATTTCCAAGCGTTTATTTTACTTTTGACACATGGGCGCTAGGGGTCCCTTATTTTTCAACTTGAGTATTAATTAAAAAAAAATTGAAAAACTTTGAGGCCTTGTCGGCACGAGTTAAAATCATTGTACACATATGAAATTTCGTATCTGAATAGGCCATAGTAATTGCAAAAAAGATAGAGAGTATGCGTTTTCAAAATCGAAAAAAAAATTTTTTGGTCATATAAGGGACACCCTAATAGGCGCCATAATTAAAGTTCCGTAATTATTGACAGGCAACCATTAGACCGAAAAAATGCAATACTTCATGTTTTTTTCTTTACGATAGTGAAGCACGTGTTCTTTAGCTCCGATATTTATCGATATCGATGTTTATTGAGCCTACTTATGCAACGAGGATTATTCAAGTTGATTTTTTTCCATGAAAAAATATAAAATGTGATTTTAATTAAAACCTATTTGTTTTTTTTCTTTGTTTGTCGCGACACAAAATTTTCTCAATTTACATTACGACAATAAAATAGTCCTATGCATATTTGGGTCTTCTGTAGCTCCTGCACCCCGATGACAAACTCCAATTAAGGAGTTTATCGGGACTGTATTTAAAAGTTTCTTTTGTAAAGAAATTATGTATTTTTTGAAATATTTTTTATTGATTGTTTACGACAGCGCTTTCGTAAAAAAACCTCGTTTTAAACGACAGCGCTTTCGTAATATAAACTCTGTGTGCTTTAAACGTCTAGGTTTTTTATAAAACTACAAAATGTTGAGCAAAAATAAAATATAAATGTGTTTAAATTGAATAAAACTTCTTCATAAATAAAGTCGATTTTTATGAGAAATCAATTCGGTAACGCATTAGGACATCCCTAATCGATACATAATCGAGCTGTCTAAAGTAAAATAAACGCTTGGAAATACTGTAGTTTATCCCATGTCGGATCTTTTATTATTGTTACAAAAACAACTGTCACATTCAGGGCTTACTTAGAGAGATACTTAATGTTGCCATTACAAACACAGTGTTTCCATAATACATAACACCAGTAAATCTGGCAATCAATGTTTGCTTTTCAGAATTTAGATGCTTCTATCTCTTTCCTATGTCGATATTAAGAGCATACCACACCACGTGACTCGCGGCCGCTTTCCCATACAAACGTATTCCTCGATTTTCTCCCTGGAATTTAACATTAAGAGCAATTAGTTTTAGATGTCGACCAGATGCGTGTCTGTATCGTCCTAAGGTTACTTGTTATTAGATCAAAATTATCTTAGAGAAGAGAGCGAATTTGAACTGACAGTTGTTTTTAAAAAGCTTTCCCTATAAACTGACCAATTTAAGTACTGTACTAATTAGAATTCCTAACAAGACCTTTCTTAATTTTGTCGGTAATGCTTATCTCAGCCGCATTCTGCTCTAATTTCGACATTTTTTCACTGTTAACAAGATAATTCACAGTCTAATTAATATATTTTTGTTGCTTTCTAAAGTGCGAACTGGTAAGCAAATTTTAAAATATTATTTGGCTTACCCGTCCATCTATCTTTAATACGCACTTACATGTCGAATATTTGAGGCTGTCATAATTATTTTTCATTCTGTATATTTTTTATTTCATTTGCTACAGTTTCGAACCTTACGAATGGTTTCCAGAAAGATCCATCGCCCATTCCAGATGTCGATAATTTAAAAAATCACAAAACAATAAACGAAAATGACAATCAAAATCCTGAAACCGATGAAACCGCCGTAGAAAAAGATCTCAAAGTCCCCAAAGATGACGTATCCGTCGTAGAATCATCAGAAATTCATATTGATTCTCAGAATGTCGATGAAAACTCTAATACAAACCACGAAATCAAACACAATTGCGATGTAGTCGCTTGCTTTGTTTCCGAAATAAAAACGAAATACATTGATCGTACGATGAATATTGTCGACACCGGCGATGACGGGGGCATAGAACTCGACTTTAGCAGGAAGAGAGATGTAGGGAATATTAAGAACGATGAAGGGAACATAGAAAATGATGAAGTTTGCGTTGGAAACGATGAAGTCAGCAT
>JAGVSP010003287.1:0-18523 GCA_022494985.1 Micrasema minimum | reverse complement strand
TTAAGAGCATACTACACCACGTGACTCGTGGCCGCTTTCCCATACAAACGGTTCCTCAATTTTCTCCTTGGAATTTAACATTAGAGCAATGATTTTTCCACACATTTTAGATATCGTCTTATTTTTTTAATAACTTATTTATCTCCTCTAACAAATAAAATATTTAAAAAATAAGGTGATGCAAATATGCGTCTAGTCAATATCTAAAATGTGTTAAAAAAACATTTCATTTTATTTTATTTCAGTTATTTAGAACATTACAGAATAAATCCTATTCATTCTAAATACAATACAATAATAAATCATACATGACAATAGATAGTTATGTTAGTCTAATAATATAACAAAGTATAGAAAGAAAATTTATAAGTTAGAAAGTGCTTTCCTAACGGAAGACTCACTGTCGTGAAATATGTCGACATCTGAGGTGATGCGATTAAGTAGCAAGATTAGCTATAATGTTAAATTCCAGGGAGAAAATCGAGGAATATGTTTGTATGGGAAGCGGCCGCGAGTCACATGGTGTGGTATGCTCTTAAGGATGCAAATACATGTAATTTTTCACAGGTCAAGATGCGAATACACATAATTTTTCTAGTTGAATCAGAATATTTGAATGATAGTATTTCATTATTGTCCGCCCCAGGTATATGTACGGTGAAGGTGTGGCAGGCAGGCTGGACCTGAACATATATTCTGACTCGTCCTCGCCCCAGAAGGTCCACTTTGTCACGCACCTGACCGCCTCGCAGGGCTGCTTCAATTACTCCGTGTGGACCAAGTCACTCGGGTTTGGGGAGGCACCGAAACACCCAACCTGGTCATTCTGGATGTCGGATTCCAGGTCAGAATAACACAGTTGGTTTTTTATTTGTAACAGTATTTTATTTGAATATTTTGGAATTATTTTCTGCTTAACCTGGTTTAGTATTTTTTGTGTAATTCAACTATATTTTACAGGAAGAAGGAACGAGAGAGTGGAAGAACAAAACAGCTATCTCCCACCTGTCTACCCACGTTGTGAAAATCAACTATGTCCACAAACACGATATTTACTTCAAACCAGGACTTCCCTACAAAGTCAAGGTGAGGTTATCTGATCTGTAAGTGATGAATCTAGATTTATATATTTTTTTGTACCGATATGCCCTAAAATGGGATGAACTGAATAAAAAAATCAGACGTTGTGATTTATGCAAAAAGTAAAAAGAACTTTGTGTCAAATATTTATTATGAATAAAATTTCAATTATCCTATAAGTAAAGTGTAAAAATTATTGTTAAAAATATTTTTTCAACCCTGAATACAATTTTTTTCTTTTATTCATGCCAAAGTATTGGCAACATTTTATTGCTGAAAACATCTTTGGCATGAACAAAGGTAGTAGGTACTTACCGTAAAGAACCTATTTATGCCGCATTAATTTAAATTTGAGTTAGGTATTCAAGTTCTTTTTTTTAAATTTTTGTATTATTTTTTTCCCTCCGTTTTTTTGTTTTTTCACTTCAGATCCCTCAGAATCCGTGTCCTTCAGATTTTGCGCTTTGACTAGTTCTGGCTGTTATACATACTCGAATTTAGCTCTCTAAAGTTTCATTAAAAATCAGCTCAGAGACTCGGGAGACTGTAGGAGTCGACAAACTGCACTAACTAAAAAATGTGATTTTATTTCAGTACTGTTTCATTGAAATTCAATTTTATAAAATGTAATATCTCGGCATAGGAAAGAGATAGAAATCTGATTCTTAGACAGAAATGTAGCGGTCGGTGTGAGCTGTAACATGGTTTTCTCAGTTTTGTCATTTTTGACAAATTAAGATTTAGTGCAGCTATCATAGTGCGATTTAGTTCATGTTTCTCATTCCAATATTACAAACTACGTTTCTCATATTGATTGTGATATTTGTCTGCAAGGTTAGAGTGACGGATTGGAACGGCAGCCCGGTGGAAAGTGCCAGGGTCCAGTTCTGCAAGATCCTCAATCGTCACACAGAGGAGGTGGACAATGCGAGGGCACCTCAGGTCCTGTACGACGGCAGGGTTACGGACCTGACCAAGGTGACAAACCAGACCGCCGTGACTAACCTGACGACAGCCAGGTCCCTGGACGATGCGGGGAGTCCCGAGGTCCTCTACGATGGCAGAAAAAGAGTTGCTAACCTGACGAAAGCTGGGAACCTGGCGGACGAATGTGAGACGAGTACGACTGACACGCTCGGACATGCGTCATTCACTTTTTCCGTGGATCCTGACAGCAATACGCAGTTTGTCCAGCTCAAAGTAAGTAAAGAATGTTATATTTTAGTAGTAGTATTTATTTAATATTATTCTCGTCCAATGAACCAACCAATAAAATGAAGTAGTGCAGAAAGAAACATACACACATATACTATCACTCTCAATGTCTGCCTAGGATAGAAGGGAGGTAAAAACAGGAATCAAATTTAAGGAATAGATAGGAATTTTTTTTTCTGCCATTTTTAAAAGAGGTGACTGTTTCGGCTTCCTTTATAGCATTTGGGAGTTGATTCTATAGTCGAGCCACATGCACTGTAAAGGACATCTTCAGACTCATTACCAGTTTTGTACTTGTTGCTAACTCTTCGGTCTCTTCCAGTCGATAGTGCTAGACCACCCCCTCCGCGACTTCGAGTCGAGCCCGGACAAGCGGTTCGCCAGCGCCTCGCGGACGCTCTACTCCTGGGGGAAGCACTCCAGCGTCAGCATGGAGGTCGGCGCGCCGCTGGCCGGCGTGTCGGAGCTGCGGCTCGGCTCCCGGCACAGCTTCCCCCCATCTTCCTCACCTTGCCCGATGGAGAGGATATCAAGCCGGTCACGCTGCACTATGCCGTGGGTGGATGTGTATTTTTCATTTCAATTTATGCCAACATTTCTAGAGTGAGATCACATCTCAGAACATAGACATTGCTTAATGCATTTAACATAACCGTTGAGGACAGAAATATAAATATGGAATTGAGAACCTTTTTTCAAAGCAATACATCAAAGAAATAAAAAATTTCCTTCCTAGGGTTAATTTCATAACACTTATTATAAAATTAGATGCCTATTGATGACGTAGTGAGTGACGTAGTAGGTAACCAGACACCTCAGACACGGTAGTATTTTTCAAGTATGGAATGTCACTTCTCTGTAATACTTGTTCGAAGTTTGGAACTTTTTAAAACTGTAATAAATAATCTAATATCTTTTAGAGTGATATTACTTTGATTTAGAAATATAAGACATTGCTTAGTGCATTTAACAATCTAGCTCTACTTGAGGCTTAATGTTTTTCTATGTTAATTTTCAGAACCTTTTTTCAAAGCAATACGACCCAGTCAAAGAAATAAAAAACCCAGGGCCTTCCTAGGGTTAATTTCGTGGCCACCCCGCATTATAAAATTAGATGCCTATTGATGACGCACAGCCACCTGCTGGTGTGCCACGAGAGTAGTGGTGGTCCACCAAGACCTCAGACTGCTTCCACAACAAGTAGTATTTTTCCTGTCAGTATGGAATGTCACTTCTCTGCTGCTGTGTACTTGTTCGAAGTTTGGAACTTTTTTCCGGGTGGAGGACTGCTTCCACAACAAGGTAATAAATAATCTAATATCTTTTTAATAATATTACTTTGATATAGAAATAAAGCAGGTTTTAATGAGGCCTAGTGTTCACAATCTTGCCCCTCTATTATTAGGCTTAATGTTTTTCTATGTTACTTTTCAGATAGTCACTCGTCTGGGCACCATCTTCCGCTGGGGCACCACGACCCAGTGCCCCAGTACAATACACGACGTGCAGAGCACCCAGGGCGCCAGCCGAAGCCCCCGCTGCCCGGCCGGCGTGGCCCAGCCCCGCACGGTGTACAAGATGGTGGTCAATACGGGTCTGGCACCACATGTGCCCGCACAGCCACCTGCTGGTGTACCACGCCACCGAGAGGGGGGAGCTGGTGGTCGCCACCAAGAGGTTCCGGGTGGAGGACTGCTTCCACAACAAGGTAACACTGCTTTATATCCTGTCAATACGTCTGCCACCACATGTGTTCGCACAGCCACCTGCTCTGGTACCACCACCGTTGCTTCCACAACAAGGTAACACTGCTTTATATCCTGTCACCAACATGTGCCCGCACAGCCACCTGCTGGTGTACCACGCCACCGAGAGGGGGGAGCTGGTGGTCGCCACCAAGAGGTTCCGGGTGGAGGACTGCTTCCACAACAAGGTAACACTGCTTTATATCCTGTCAATACGTCTGCCACCACATGTGTTCGCACAGCCACCCTCTGGTACCACTAACCTTATCCAGACGTTGTCCAGCACCAAATACAGAGCCGACTAACCTATCATCAATCGGGCTGCTTGTGTGTACGTGCGTGGAGGTCTCAAATTATATCCCATTCCTCAACTCAATTGTATTGTGTCTTTTGCAAAGATAGGATGGTCTTTGGATAGGTATTGTGATAAAGTACGGCAGGAGACGTATGAAATAGTGTCTGCCAGATAGGATGATAGTGTGAGATGCACACATGCGTTCTGTTCCCTCCCCTCTTTTCCCTAATCCCCCCTCCATTGAGACCCTGACCGCGGATGCACGGGTGGATGCCTGGGGTGGGGGGCCTGACGAGGCAGTATGCCGGTCTCCACACGGGTGGTAGTAAATACTAATAAATAATGATCGGACATGAACATATCCCACCACTGTTAATTTGGGCCGACTCTGATTGGTTTGGGTGATGACCGAGACAGTGGTAGGGGCAATGAAAGCATTTGTTCGTGTACATAACGTAAATTCATTCGTATTTCTATTACACTAACAATCTTAAAATCGCGGTTTAGCTTGTTGAAAAAATCGGTAGAGTTGGCTGGACTGAAAAAAGACTCAATAGTCTTTAAAGCAGTCTAGGGAAAGAGTGGGGATCTATCATCAACCTTACCACTCTACAGGTGTCCCAGGAGTGGATACCAGCCACCGTGGCGCCCTCCTCGCCCGCCAAGCTGCAGCTGCGCTCCGGCGGCCCGGCCCTGTGCCTGCTGGGCGTGACCAGCTCCGCGCTGGGCCACCTCGCGCCGCGCCCCACCGTCCAGCACCAGATACAGAGCCGACTTGCGGCGCTGGCGCAGTCCAAGCAATCTGCCACGCCGGACGTGGAGGGGCTGTGCTTCTCTGGTAATTCTAAAATTCAACTTATTGACATCTCAACACATGTTGATAGGCACAAATCTTATCACATATACTCCAAACTATTATCTAGGGAAACAGCGTAACCGATTTTTCAAAAAAGTTTTGAAATCTATGGGAAAAAAATTTTGGCCCTCATTTTTGGCTTTTTTAAAATTTATTATTTATTTATTTAAAGATACAGGGGACCTATTTCGTAAATTTTATTCGATCTTTCGATTTTATTTCGGATCTAAAAAAAATGAAAACTATAATATGTAAGAAATAAATAAAATTTAAAAATAAATTCAACAAGTAGATTGCTCTATTAACAGGAGAATTCCGACTTGCATTCGTACGACTTATGAGTGTATAGATCTGGATTACTAAAAGTGACAAGAAAATAAAAATAATTGATAACTAAACAACTGATCAAATTCTACTCATCTACCTTTCCATAGAAAAAAAATTAAAACCCCATTTTGGAAAGGCAGCACATATCTATCCCATTTTTTTTCCAGAAAGATCTGCCCAAATGAAAGACGAATCCTCCCGTCACTTCATTCACAACACCGTACAAACATTCCTCGGTATCGGCATAGACATCATGTCGGACCTGGTCCCCCGAAGGGTGAGGTGCTCCCAGGCCCAGCTCCTGCTGCAGAACGGCACCCGGCCTGAGGAGATGAACTTCCACCACCAGTTTCCCAAGGTCAGGGAGGACTTCCCGGAGACTTGGCTGTGGGAGGTAATCAAATTATGACATTTTTATTTTATTTCCAAGATGATATACACCGTGTAATAAAACTCGATGTACAAGCGGGAAGCCAGTGAATCTCCATCATATGTGAAGTCAATTATGTAGAGTAAAATTGTTTTGATTTGACCGATAGTTTTTGAAAAAAAAAATTAATTTTTTTAAAATTTTTTGCTAATTATTATCAAATATCATTTATTTAGTCAAATTAAAACCGTATTTTAGTGAGAATTCTGCAATTTTACTTAGTCTGCGGTTCTTACGAAAGCTTTTATGAGAAGAAAAAAAAAGCTTTTTTTCAATCTAGATTCAAGAAGTCATATTACACATTCGACTCCAAATATGATGTAGATTCACCAGTTTTCGGGTTGTACTATGAGTTTCGTTGTGTAGGTATGTCAGTTTTTTCATTAAAAAAACCGGTGTAAAGATTACAAAAAATTCTGACACATGATTTCGCCATGGAGCAAAGACATTTAAATAAATATTTCACATTGACGCGTATCGGGATTCGAACTCACGAGCCAGATGTTCAAATTCATCAAAAATGACTTGTTCCAGGTATATGTTATGGACTCCAAGGGCGTACTCGACATCCCCACCACCGTGCCGGACGACATCACGCGGTGGGAGAGCGAGGTGTTCTGCGTGAGCCGCTCGGGGATCGCAGTGTCCCCGGGGAACCGCAGCGTCCTGACGGTCTCGCAGCCTCTCTTCGTGGACCTGCGGACGCCGCGCGCGATCAGGCGCGGCGAGGACGTGCAGATGCATTACAAGGTGTTCAACTACATGGACCAGGATATTCCGGTGGGTTATTTCATTCTTGGAACCAAATTTTACCATAAATAATTACTTCTACCACTTTCCTCGTTCCCACCTAATAACTACGGCGCATAGAGCACTGCATTGGTACCTACATCAAGTGTAGTGTATCTTGATCATTTTATTACACGAAGGTAGGATGATCAGTCTTACGCTTCAGTACCAGTCCAAGGTATCACACATGAAATATTAATATGGAAATCACGTGTGAATAAATATTTCATGTAGCCAAATGCGCTAACACTATGCTACCAGGCGGACGTAAAATAAATGTTACATTTGATTTATTTATTTATTAATATAAACGTCACTTAGTGCCTTTTACATATCAAAAACGTCTCTATTTAAATATTAAAAGGTTGATTTACAATTAAAAAGAAAAAACATATGTTAAATACAAGAAGCATATAAAATTAAAAATAATATGAAGAAGAATATGAAAAATAAGCTAAAATACCATTCTATGTATACTATATGATACTTTCGGTCTTGAAATAATTGACTTATTTACCCTCTACTAATAAACATAACGGTGTGTTTTTTATAATTTCTTTTTGCAGATAGCCATAGATTTGGAAGTGACACCTGGAGCTGTTGTGACCGCCTACTCGGTGAATCCGCCCATGAGCCAGATGTCCTGCCTGCCGCGGGGTAAATCCATTGTGCACCACTTCACGCTGAAGGCGCAGCAGCTTCGCAGCGTGAATGTGTCGGTGGCCGTGCAGATACTCAACTCTGTGCATCGGCTCTGTCCCGGCAGCCAGCCCACTACTACTCTGTATGACATCAGGTAATGTAAATAGCCAAGTGTCTTGCCTACCTACCAGGTAATATAATTAGCGAAGTGTCTTGCCTACCTACCCAGGTAATATAATTAGCCAAGTGTCTTGCCTACCTACCCAGGTAATATAATTAGCCAAGTGTCTTGCCTACCTACCCAGGTAATAGTGTCTTGCCTACCTACCCAGGTAATGTAATTAGCCAAGTGTCTTGCCTACCTACGCAGGTAATAGTGTCTTGCCTACCTACCTAGGTAATAGTGTCAGGTAATATAATTAGCCAAGTGTCTTGCCTACCTACCCAGGTAATATAATTTATTTTACAACTTGCAACAAATTATAATTAACGCGAGCAAGATCAATAGGCGTTGTAAAAAAGACACTAAAATATCTGTTACAATCAATTATATAAACCATTGTAGGTAATCTATATACAAAAGTGAAACAGCATGTTCCAAAATACGCCAGAATGCAACCCTGTAAAATATGTGCCAACTCAAACTTCACCAACTGGTATAAGTTACCCCTGACAAAAATGATCTACCATTTACTTGGTTTATCTTTTTTACCAATGAACTTCTTTTCAGAAATGCACTACTTTTATCTGACCAACATTGCTAATATTGATGTCCTTCCTCTTCTTGTTCTGGTGTTGTATGAGGGAAAGAGATGTGAGATGTGATTTTTAGTCGGTTTGACTAACTTTACCTTCAACTTTTTATAAAAAAAATTAAAAATCTTTTTTTTACAAATAACACTTAATTTTTTTTTAGGGATAAAGTTCTCAAGCAAATTATAGTAGAACCGGAAGGCTACATTGTAGAACATCATAAATCTGCCCTGATGTGTGCTGATGGTAATACTTTTAAATAAAACAAATGAAATGAATAAAGTTTAGCCTACACCTTATTTATTTTCTTAATTCTTTAAAAAAAAAATATTATTACATCCCATTGATTCTGGATATATGTATTTTTTTTATGCATTCTTCACTGGAAAGCATTTTACACATACATCTTTGTTTTTTTCTTTTGATGTAAAATTAGTTTTTAAACAAATCAAACAATGATACGAACATTGCATATTCAAGATTTGGTAATGTTGAAAATAAAGTTCGACTCATTTTAAAATGATTTTACCTTCCAGATGTGACCAACAAGACAGACTTGGTATGGACATTTGAGAGAAATGAGTGCGTTGATCAGTCTGAAAATTGGTTTGTGTCCATAGTGGGTGATATTACTGGCCCTATGGCAATGGTAAGTCTTAATCAATTTCTACTAGGTATCAAAAAGTTAGACCAGATACATAATATCTATTAAACAATTTTCGGTCGAACACATCAAACCTTTCGAACAAAATTTTCTAAATGTTTACGCTTCTTAGGGTTAATTTTATAACACCAGCTATTATCAAATTCCACCGTCTAAAGCAGTGATTCCCAAAGTGGTCTATATCGACCCCCAGGGGTCTATGACAACCTGAAAGGGGTCTACGTCAGCGAAAAAAAAAATTGGGGGTCCATGAAATGAAAATGGGGGTCCATGATAGTAAATCTTAGCATACACTGATAGTACCTATTTACTTACATTATACTATCTTATAATATAAAGACATATACATTATTTATAAAAGTACCTATGAAGTAAAAAAGAAACAGACCGGAGATCATTAGCCGAGGAGATTTAAGATTAAACCTTACAAAATTGACGCCAAATGTTGATAATTTATTATTAAAGCATCAGGTTCATCCTTACCACTAAAAACATTGACTTATTGCTTAGTTTATTCTATGTTTATTTTATGTTACGTTTATTATACACAACAGATACAAAATTTTATTTTTAGTAGTTTTAATTTAAATTCAATTAATAAATGTAAAAACTTAACATGTCTTTTTACTTTAAGTTTTTAACACTAAGCTTCACTACAGTTAGAAATTTACAAAAAATCAATATCAGGTAAGTAGGGGGTCTACCAAAAACCGAAAAACATGGCAAGGGGTCTACGACACAAAAAGTTTGGGAACCTCTGGTCTAAAGACTCGAGCACTTAGGCCAATACACGAAACGTGTTACATAGATGTCTAATGATGACGTAGATGCCTATTAATGACGTAGTGAGTGACATAGTGGGTAACTAGACACCTCAGACACGGTAGTATTTTTGGTTTTAAGTATGGAATGTCACTTTTGTGCATACCCATCTAATGACAATGTATATTGGGTGATGGATAATATGTCAGTTGATGTGATTTCAGAACGTGGAGAACCTGATATCCCTCCCCATGGGGTGCGGAGAGCAGAACCTGGCCCTGATGGCGTACAACTTGGTAGCTCTGGACTATGCTCTGGCCGGGAAGAGGGTGTCGGGAGATATGAAGGAACAGGCCCTGCAGCACCTTACTTTAGGTAATAATAATCGTCAGAATTATTTACATGGCAACACTGCTCTCCGACCTGCTGTCATCTATCCACGTACTTAGCGACAAAGAATTTGAATGTTTGAAACAGGTCGAAGAATTTGTATATCTGGGTAGTAACTAGAGATGGAAATATGGACAAGGATATTGAAAGGAGGGTTACCTTAAAGTCTGTCATAGCAAATAAGTGTCTATCACAAGAGGCCAAATTAGCAGTTCATAATGGAGTCCTGGTACCAATCATAATGTACGGAAGCTAAGTATGGTGTTGGAAAAAAAAGGACAAAAGTACACTGAATGCTGTTGAAATGCGATCTCTCAGGCGAATGTGTGGAAAAACCATGTATGATAGTTGCCCTAATGCCGAAATTATAGCAAAATGCAAGGCTGAGATAAGCATTATCGACAAAATTAAGAAAGGCCTTGGTTATGATGGTTTGGTCATGTGGAGCGAATGAATGATAAAAGAACGGCTTAAAGGATTTACAATGCGAATGTGTCTGGTTGTAGAAGTCGAGCAAGGCCGAGAAAAAGACATGAGAAGATGTATGAATGTGGAGGAAGCAAGGGAAGTGTGCCAGGACAGAGTGGTGTGGCGTTCTATCCTCTTTGCCTACCCCTTCGGCGAAATGACGTGATGGTTAGTTAGTTAGTTAGCAATTTGTTAAGCTACAATATTTTTTCTCAAATCTATTACAATATTATCTGATTTACAAACAGATTGTGCCGATGCTTTTCTTTAACGATGATGATTTAATGATTAACCCTTCCTTGAGTCAGGTTACCAGAGGCAGCTGCAGTTCCTCCACCCGTCCGGCGCCTTCTCTGCCTTCGGGCCCCGGACCCGTCCGGCTCCACGTGGCTGACGGCCTTCGCGGTGGCGGTGCTGCGCGGGCTGGAGCCCCACGAGGGGCTGAGGGGGCTCGGTGCGGGGGGCGTGATCGAGCGCGCCGCGCGCTGGCTTCTCGCGCTGCAGATGGAGAACGGATGCTTCCGGAGCGACGGGCAGGTCTTCCATAGAGAGATGAAGGTGAAATAAACTAGATTTTCCAATTAATTTTTCGTCTATCTTTCAAAAATTTGCGGCTCAAATTTCTTGATTTTACAGGATACAACTGAAATTTTCTTCTATTTATATTTAATTTTGTACAATTCATACAATTTTGAAAGTAAAAATTATAAAATATTATTTGTACCATATTTTGCCAGTTTTTAATTATTTTTTCACAGTACAATGTCTATTTATTCCCACAATATTATTAGTTTTAGTTCCTTAAGTCTTTTCCTGTAAAATAAACAAACTGATTGAAAGATTTTTCAGTTTTTGGTCTGCCTGTTTCGGCTGTGGTTTCAGTTTTTATTTTCAACATTTTGACAAAACTGCATACATATATGTTTATCATGATGTTCATCATGATGTAGACAGTACCTATTTTCTGTCTGTGAGTTTTTCAGTTAAAAATGTCAAGAAATAAATAAAGTTAGAATGACCAAGATGACCGTATTTTAAATATTAAATGCCTCATTTTACATGTTAAAATGCATAATTTTGGTAATGTATTTGTCCACAGGGAGGGCTCCGAAGTGAAACATCTAGTATCGCTCTAGCCGCATACGTAATCATATCTCTACTCGATTCGAAAACACCCCTGCTCAAACCATCCGTCATACAGAACACTGCCTACTGTCTCGCTGCTCTAAAGTACAACCACATCCAGCCGCCGCAGTCCCGCGACAACGGCAACACCAAAAACTCCGACAAGATGTACACATTCGCGCTGGCGACACTTGCCCAGATCAAAATAGAAAAATACAACAAAGACCTAGAGCACAAGAATGAGGTTACGTCGCCCGTCAAAATGGGCAACGTCAAGAGACACGTAAACCAAGATTATCAGGAGTTTAAAGAAGCCTATTCCCAAAGGAGTCTGAGAGAATATGTGGATAATTTCAACCAAGATGACGGGTATTTCAACAGCTCTTCTGCGGATTTTGAGAACATTTTGCTGGGACATAGTGTTGATGATTTGGATTCCGGTTCGTATGAAACCGCACAGAGGTACGAGGTCAAAGAAGACAAAAGCAGTGTGTTCCTGGCGGGTGGAGGGGCACAAGCTTTGCAAGTTTTGAAAAGTCTCGCTAATAGGAATGGAGATTTCGTGTGGTGGGAAGCAGGTAAGGATTATAAATTATTGATGATCTACAAAAAGGATTCAAAGTGTGTTGTTTTGGGTTACATGTAAGAAAAACGCTCAACTAATTTCATTCCCTATCTGCTCATACAAATAAATTGTACCCATCTATCTTCAGCCATCAACCAACATTGCTCTTCTACTTTTCAAAAATAATATTGTACATACATAATTTGGTTAGCTTTGAGTAAATCTCTACGGAGTTCAGAGCTTTCAGAGTTGCTGGACTGTCTGAGAGAATGATAACTCTATTGTTTTTGCATTGCCCGCGCATGTTCTTGTAAGCACAAGCAAAGATGGCAAACTAATTGAAAACCTTTTCATGAGTCTAATTCATCATTTCCATCTTTCTTGAACCCATCAGTACAACCCGACATAATTTAAATGTTGTGGTTTTTGTATTATTTACAGGCTCCCTGTCTGTTTCTATTGAGACTACAGGCTATGCCATGCTGAGCCTGCTAGCTCTCGGGGGGCAGGAAAACATCATGGAAGCTGTGGCGGCCGCTCGCTGGCTCTCCCTCCATCGCACTTCACAAGGAGGATTTCTGTCTACGCAGGTAAAGTTCTGTCAGTTGTCTGTTTGTATTGAGGATACAGGTTGCGCCATGCTGAGTCTGTTGGCTCTCAGGAGGCAGGAGAATCAGCCAAGACAAAGCCCTCAAACAAGGCAAAAGCATTGTCTGGATTCTGAAGGCCGTGAAAATCTACAAACATTGATTACTTGATGCCTTGTAAACTAGACAAGCATTGTTAAGCCTCAAGGTAGACAATCAATCAAATAAAACACTTTGTTATTTAGACCACTTGAATTTATTTAAGCACTAAGTACATTGGCCAAACCGCTAGAAACTTAAAAATAAGATTAAAAGAACACCGTCAAGCCCTCACATCTAATACCTTCTTCTCAGAATTCGCCAATCATATAATGGAATCGAAACCACTCTTTTTTGCTTCACATGAAATCAAATTGCTTCATCCCATCACAAATAAAGGCCAAATAATGAATAATTTGGAAAACCTAGAAATTCAAAAAAACTTAAATTCGGAAAAAATTTGCATTGGTCAATAATATTACATTAAAAAATACCTCACCATTACTCACAATATTCCCGTTACATACCCCTTTCTCCACCCCCCTTAATAAGCTCCGCCCACCCATACTTGTATCCTTTTTCTGTATATTTATATTTAGTTTATTACTACACCTGATGATGGAAAGTTCGGTTTTCCGAAACTATAGTAGTGCTAAATAAAATTCAAGTGGTCTCTAAATAATAAAGTGTTTTATTTAATTAATTTAATCATGTTATTCCACAACGTTAATGCCAACTCAATAAATAATATCAAGGCAGACATTCGTAGTAAATGGCCCAGTCAGTTAGAAGTGACAAAAAAGGACTTGTATATCCTCTCTTCTCTGATTGCAGGACACTCTGGTGGCGCTGAGGGCGCTGTGTGAGCTGCGCAATGCCATGCCCATGTCCCCTCCCAGCCTGAGTGTGACGGTGCGCGGGCCGGGCCGCGGCCGCCTGTTCTCCGTGGCCCCCGGGGAGCGCCACAAGCTGCACACCGTGATCCTGCGCGCCGTGGACGCCGTGCGCGTGCCGTCCTCCAAGCTCAGCGTCGCTATCGAGGGGCGCGGCTGCCTGCTGGTTCAGGTACCTCTTTATACAGGATACCTTGCCTGAGGACACCTGTTCTCCGTCCCCCGGTGAGCGCCACAAGCTGCACACCGTGATCTTGTGCACCATGGTACCATTGCAGAACCCCTATTATTCATTGTCCTTTCAAGGAGTATCTATTGTGATAACTAGAAACCTATTTATCAAAGAATGACGAGAGTTAGTATATCGTCTCTTTTTGAATAGTGCTTGCTTTTGTGCTGACTTTTTGCAAAAACAATCATGAAACTTAACTGATAATAAATCAATGAACTGCTTAACTGAACTGCTTTTTATAATCATTGACAACCACTAACTAAAGTTTGACTAAGGTCCATAGAGCCTTTTAACTATGGTAGACCGATCGACTAAGGACCCTATACCCAAGATCAACTAAATAACAATTCGAAATCTTTAACCGAAACTAACCGAAACGAAAGATCTACAGAATGATTAAGTCATAGCCCATCAATTGACTAAGGCCCTTCAATAGGTCCATCACTAACCAAGGTCTTAATATCTCAATTCCGTAGCATGTTCCTACCTGTTTTATCTTATATTTTCCAGGCTACCCAGAAGTACAACACGCTGACGAAGCCAGTGGAGCAGTCTCCGTTCCGGCTGTTCACCAAGGTGCTGACCGACGGCAGCTTCGCGTGCCAGGCTGACAACTCCTGGTGTCAGTGTGCCGCTACTTTGGAAGTAAGTGCTACAACCAAACCAGAATCAGTATTCAGAACCTCGGACAAAATATACAGTATGTACAAAATGTATAGTAGAATTTCTCTAGAACTATAGTAATCATTTTGTATACTACTACTATTTATACATTCCCTTATCACCAAGTGCAGTGTATCTTGATCCATTTACTACATGAAGCAAGAACCAGTCCAAAGTATCACATATAAAATATTTTTATGTGATTTTTGAAAAACCATAATTGAAAAAATGTTTCAAATTGTCCCCGTCATGAATCAAAAGTGTTATTTCAAGCATGGTAGCCCAGTTCCGGTATATTTTTTTTCCTCTCTTAGCTTCCCTGAGAAGCATTCCAAGCGTTGCGCTTCAGCCTGTCTCTAATAAAAATGTGTAGATACACCTAAGGTAGTTTTAACTCAATATGAATGGGATGATTTATTTTATTAATCAGTATTTTCCAATAATAATATTTGTCCATAAGGTGTGTGTGAGTTGGAACGCCCGTGCTGGAGTACCCTTCCCCGAGATGGCTCTCATGGAGGTACAGCTGCCCACCGGATATGCTCCTGATCGCTCCTTGCTGTATAAGCTCATCAAGCCGGATAATCTGCGTAAGTCCTTCGCTATTTATAAACTCCCCTACATTACTTTGACAGTCTATGTCTCAAAATGTTTATTGCTGTAGGTATCAACTTACAAAGTTTAGTTGTTTCTTTACCATTTGAAAAAAATTGAACGATAAAATGGCCGCTCTTCAAGTATTTCAATACTCAGGCCAAGTACTATGATGTACTAATTTTATTATTTCATTAATCTATCAGTGTTTTTTTTTTTGTTTCAGTGCTCCGAAGAATAGAAGAATCAACGGATTCGGACGCCATCTTCATGTACCTGTCCCTCCACTCGCAGCTGTCCGCCGCCCGGCCGCAGGAGTGCTACACGCTGTACTTGGTGGGGTATAAGGGCCGCACGCAGCCCGCCGCGGTGCGCGTCATGGACTACTACCACACGGACGTCGCACACGCTACGGTGACTACACTTGGCTTTGCACATTATTATGATTAATATTATTTTGTTATGGGCAGGTGGCTTTTGCTGGTGCGCGTATATCTGGTATACTGCTTCTTGTCTAGCTTCTGCATCCACACGGTTTTTAAACTGGTTGACCGCAGTGGAGAGGACAACACACAAGGCCATTTATTCCAGTCTGAAAGCACTTCACTGGGAATGAAGTTTTTCTTAGGATTGAGATAAGATTATAATTTAGTTTTTATCAGGTGGATTCACGATGCGATATCTTAGGACTTTTTCCAGTAGCTTGATTTTTTTTCATTCGCTTTTTGGAGATCGCACTGTCTTCGTAAGAACTGCGGTTGGTATTCTGATACTGTATCCGACGCCTTACAGAGTTACTCCATCCCCGAGGCGTGCACGTTCGACGGAGACCGGCGCCCCCACGAAGAGCCCTTGACGCTGGAGAGGAACCCAGCGGAAGAGTACGGAGACTCGGACCTCGCCCAGTTTGGCACGGACTGGCACGTAGTGGACTCGGAATACGACCTAGACACCCCCCGGACTGTGGAAGGGGTCCCCGCTGTGTACGCCCTCCCACCGCCTAACTTCAATGCCAGCATTGAAAGTGATTAACGGAGGCGTCAATGACTTATTGTATAAAAAAGTCAATTATTCTGCCCCGCAGAGCAAGAATCAGTCCATTTGATGGAAAGAATGATGTTGCTTTAAACTTTTAAGTGATCGAGACTTATTTATTATACAGTAATCTTTTTTTTTCCTGTATATTTTTATTATTATTGTTATAGGCAGGCAGCTTATATCATTTGTACTGCTTCTTGTCTGCCTTCTGCATCTAAACGGTTTTTGAACTGGTTGACCGTAGTGGAGTGGCCAACTAGGCCTGGCAATTTGTTCCAGTCTGAAACCACTGACGTTGAATTTTGACATTTGACATTTTAATTACTGAAAAAAATCACTAAACCATAGATGCTTCTTCTTGATAGTTTAAATCTTCAGGATCGTTTTGTAGCACAGTTCTCTACTGCGCTCTATCCTATGCAGTCATAATGGACTGTGGGACAATTGAAAAAAAAAAAAATATTTAGATGGTGATCTTGGGTACGAAAAAAACATTTTTGGATTTTTGTTATCATTATTATATCCGTAATTAATTTTTAAAATATGGTAACCGTGATTTCTTGCCAAAACAGGTAATTATATGGTAGGATGCGTCTATTAATTTCAAGGGATCTATTACCAAGTTTTGATGTAAGTAGCGCCTGAAATAGAAAAAAGTACATTGCTACTTCTATGGTTCTACGCATCAACTATATATTCAGTACGACCCTTTTTGTGCGCTTAGGAGACAAGTGCCTTTAAAGCATCCGTTTTTATTAGCTCGGTTAAAAATTTTTTTTTATGAGGAAACTTTTGAATACGAAATTTTTTATTTTTCACAGGAAAAATTTCAAATATTCATTAAAATTTGTGTGCAAAAAAAATTACGGAATTAAAAATATAGGACATTTCCCTATTAGGTGCCAAATGTTTATTAATGAGAATAATACTATAATATTATTATTATGAGTGTATCTTGTTTATTTTATTCATCCATCGACAAATGGACAGCATCAATGGGTTTTGTGACGTTCATTTTAATTTTACTTCATTTAATGATTATAAAAAAATATATTGAGGCTAAATTACTGTGAATTACATACAAATGTACAAAGAATACTCATCTGTAGAATATTGTTTTAATTTATTTTGAAAAGAAACCATAGCTGTGGAGTCGGAATCTTTTTTAAGCTTTAAGGGTACTTTGACTAACTAAGTTAACTAAATGGCCGAGTTAAATTCGATTAGGTGTCATAGTTACAGTATAAAAGTAAGGATCGAAGTCGGCGATTTTAGACATCACAGCCCTGATTATGTATCATATTTGTTAGTGTTATAGTTTTATGTCATAGTATTCTTATAAAACTTTAAGATATATTTTAGGTGATATAAATTCCTACATTATCTAGAATTTAAGATTTCATATAATTTGTATTTAATATTTATGATTCACTTAAAGTGTACTTTTATTCCAATTTAGTGCTGTATTGTGAATTAAAAAAATTACACACAGGGTAAAAAAAAAATAATAAAATGATGATGGTAAAACTAAAATCAGGAAGTACATTAAACTGTATTTATGAACCCTAAACGGTACTGAAATTTACAATTATTAATTTTAGATTCACATTTACCAATGTCCAAAATACTTTAACACAAAAAATCACACATTAAATTGTTCCGTCTTTCATGTGTATTTTTGTCGGTGATACTGGCAATAGCCACTCTACTCACAGGCGCGTGCACTCCATAGAGGCATAAAAGCTTTGCCTACCCTAGCGATTTTGCTTACAAAATAATATAATCAATCTAAGAAAATTATTTCAAGAATCTAACAATTCAAAAATAATACGCGCGATTTACGCTTTGTTATCGTAACCCTACTAGCTACCGCTTCGCAGTACGCAATACGCGCCTGCCGCATTTCGAAGCAGGCATAATCTCTAAAATGCCTTTAGTTCATACAATGCTGAGTTCCTTTTTGAACGTCCGATGTATACGAATATCGTAAAAATGTCAAATGCACTGTATGGCACATTAACTAAAAAGTAGGGCAACTGCTTTGCAACCAATCAAAACAAGAGGACCGTTGCTGGGACCCTGGTGTACTAAAAAGTCGCATGCGACGCGACACTTCCGTACACTATATCGGTACAAAAAATCATCGCATTCGGTCATTAAATCACTCGGCATTCCGAAGTGTCGCATGCGACAATTATTGTTTCATCCCCAAAATAAACTTTTGTGGTCGCGCCCTCTGCAATTTTGCTGCATTAATTTCACAAAAAATATAAATTGCTTTCTTTTTCGCATTAAAGGACATAAAAAAAAAGGATTTTTAAAATTTTTTTAATAAAAAAATTTTTTTTTCTTTTTTATTTGTTTTAAAATT
>JAGVSP010003286.1:0-23307 GCA_022494985.1 Micrasema minimum | reverse complement strand
TTTACTCCTTTATAACCGGGACGTCATTGCAAACGGGTAATTTTCCGATTTTTTTTTTAAAAAAATTAGATTGAAAAATTAACAATATAGAAATTTTTACGATGTCATTGAACTTTCTAGCGCGTTTGAAATAGCGCTTTTAATCGCTGCTAATCCTCCTATGGCCGACCATGCGGGTGACGTCACATAAATATGGGCGCTCATTCGTAATGAAATTCCCCGCCATTAATGATGGACGGGTATGACGTCATTAGCCAATACGGGCTTAAAAGTCACCCGTATTTTTCGTGTTTTTAAACATAAAAATATACTAAGTGATAATACAACCTTTTTGATACTTTGTGGTTTATTTCGTTGGACATGAAATTATAAAAATTATTACTTTTACAATATTTATATCGTTTTCAAGGATATTACATGCATATTCGGGAAGAACCCTATTCACGAGAAGGGGCTTTCCATCCAAAATTTAAAGAAATAAACGCTTCCTAAGGGTTAATTCGAACCGGGTTGTGGTCTAGTGGTAGATCCGGGGATTCCGGATTAGAATCTCTAGGTTCGAATCCCACTCCAGCACAACTTGTTTCCTACTTTCTGACACAGTTATCTCCGACTATTTGAAAGCAGCCCGAAAAAGAAATATTTGAGTATATTATAAGAACTCATAACACCACAAGAAAAAAAAATTCATAACACCGCTTATTATCAAATTCCACCGTCTAAAGACTCCAGCATACACAAACACTTTGAAACGTGTGACTATAGCACTCCAGCCACACGAAACGTGTGATGACGTAGTGAGTGACGTAGTGAGTGACATAGTGGGTAACTAGACACCTCGGACACGGCAGTATTTTTCAAGTATGGAATGTGATTTCTTTGAAATTCTTGTTCGAAGGAATTTTATTTTTATTTATTTAATTACAGGTAACTCTACAATGTGACAATATCTATCATTTAACATTTTATCATAATAATTACAAGCTGAGCTTGATAAATCACAGAAAATAAAACACAATAGCATAAGATTATTTCATTAAATAAATTAATCTGAAAGAAGCGAACGATGAAATCCATAGAGATACGAAAATAATCAGTATTTAAATTTCAGCATTTTAATTAAACTGAAAACTCTACTGGTACTATACTGTATGAACAACGAATTATAAGCTTAGATATTTAGTAATTTCAATACACAAAGGATTTAATTAAACTTTAAATATTAATTAAGCGTGTCTATCAAATGCAGAATAAACGAGTGAGACTTAATGCTTTGCTTATTTTAAATTGTAGTCCTTACATAAAGTAATAACCTTAAGTCCTTACATAATTCTGTTAAATATGTCGCGTGCTCGATTCCCGAGGGGGTCAAAATTAAATGTTTACTTAAAATGTGATTTTCACACGAAACTATTTCATGTGTGATACCTTGGACTGGTTCTGAAGCGTAAGACTGATCATCTTACCTTAATGTAATTAAATGATCAAGACGCACTGCACTTGGTGAACAAATGCAGTGCCCTATGCACCATTGGGTGCGGACAAGGGAATGTAGTACTAGAAGTAGTAATTTTAAATTTGTCTGATAAAGATTTTTTTTTACTTTATCATAAATAATTTACACCATTAGGTAATTATTAGGAATAGTACATTTCTTATTGCTACTTTTTTCTCAGAGCAGTCGTTTAAAGCTCACTTTATATGGGACAGAAAACTGTACAGTTTCTTGTGTACTGTCCCGTTTAAAGCGAAAACTGTGCCGAATATTGAATGGTCCGCGCGACATTTGGCTGACCTGACAATTGGGTTTTTTCCCGATTTTTTATTTTTTATTTAAAAAAATTGATTGAAAAATTTAAATATCAAGGGAATTTTTACGATGTCATATGAACTTTCTAGCGCGGTTTGAAATAGCGCTTTTTCAAATCGCTCGCAAAATCCTCCATTTGGCGCGCATGCGGTGTGACGTCACATCAATATGGGCGCTCACTTCGTAATGAATTTCCCGCCTTTAATGATGGACGGGTATGACGTCATTAGCCAATAACGGGCGTTAAAAGTCACCCGTAATTTCGTGTTTTTAAAACATAAATTTATAAATGAAAACAACATTTTTGATCATTGTGTTTTATATCGTTGGAATTGTAAAAATATACTTTAAATATTTATATCGTTTTCAAGGATATTCATGCTATCGGAAAGAACCTTATTAATATTTTTTATATAAACATTCAAGTAGATATTTTGATATATTGAATGCTTTGAAAAACGTAAAAAACATATAACGTATTTACTTATTAGCTATATTAACAATTTCCTGTGTGCAAACATACGATAATTACTTATGATCGTGCTTAAAAAATACACATATTTAGCGTGTCTTTTGACAGACTGTACAGTTTTCTGAACAAGAAACTCCACAAGAAGCTTTACAGTTTTCTGAACAAGAAACTGTACTGTTGACTGTCCCGTATAAAATGCGCATTAAACTAGACCGAGGAAGCGGTAGCAAATTCCGTAGCTAGACCACAAAATTTGAGGTCCATAAATCCAACTTTATTTCCTTGTAGTACTCTAGAGTTCTGGAGGCGCCAGTCCTTAGGGAATTGAGATTGGTGGAGCCAGAAAGTTTAGTAATAGGAACAAATCACCAAAGGTAGAAAATATTGTAAGAAAGGTGAAAAAAATGGAAGAAGCTTCCCTTATTTAGAAGCCTGCGAGTCATTTTGAAACTCAAGGGATGTTAACGTATTGATTTCTCGGCTTCTATTATTTATAAAAATATATAATATGATATTTATTGTATGTTTATGTCAGTAAATATTTTTTTAAATAGATAGCCAAAAAAATATCATAAACTTGGGATAGGGGTACAATTTCTTAAAAATATTGTATATTATGTTTGTTTGCAAGTGTGCCTGGATGTAGAAGCTGTACTTGAAAGTGGTCATGTGAAAAGTCGGAATAATCGGCGTATGTGCATGAGAAGATGTATGAATGTAGAGGAAGCAAAGGAAGTCTGTCAGGACTATCATCTCTGCCTACCTCTTCGGGGAAATGGCGTGATGGTTAGTTAGTTAGTTAGTTAGTTAGTTATGTTTGTTTTAAATAAAAATAGTTGAATTAAGAGCAACAATAATTATAAATCCACTCGTTGATAAGTAGCCTCGTTTTAATTATAAATAATAATGTAAATCAAAGAAATTATCTTAGGTTCATATGCTCCCTATAAATGCCTAGCAATAAAAATACAATCATCATGAAATTTCTCCGAAAAACTGTGAAAATAGTACAAAGCTACCGAGAATTTCAGAGAAGTGACATTCCATACTTGAAAAATACTACCGTGTCTGAGGTATCTAGTTACTCACTACGTCATCAATAGGCATCTACGTCATCACTAGACATCTACGTCACACGTTTCGTGTATTGGCCTAAGTGCTGTAGTCTTTAGACAGTGGAATTTGATAAATGGTGTTAAGAATTGGGACATGAATTATAAAATTTGTACAAAAAGTATCGTGGAGTCACGATGAAGGCTAAAATGGTTCAGTGACTTCTTGTTCGAAGATCAATGCGGTCTCCATAGCGTGATTTGTGAGAACACTTGTCAAGCCATGGTGTTTATGACATTATTTACCATTGTAATTAGACTTCCTTCTGGACTTTTGAGGTGGTAATAAAAAAATATTCAGAAAAAATTATGTACAGATATTTTCACACACAAAAAACAATTTCAGTAAAATCGAACATATTTCTATAACCATAGTCATCTACAACTGCGACGACTCTGACCAAAACAAACGAAAAATCTTAAATTACAAAACTGATAAAAATACCACAACCTTTTTTCCATTAAATACAAAATTAAAGCTAATAGGGATATATCTCTTCAAGAGTACTCACGAGCTTTAATTCAATTATGCGAGATGCTCTCCATTTTTATGAAGATTTACATAATTGCGGGCGTTTAGGCGTAGCGGAGTTTTTCATATTTTACCTTATCTTCTTTCCGCCATTTTGTTGAACCTTTTGTATGAAACACCATTCGGAAAAGGTGCTGCGACATGATTAATGAACTAAGGTAAAGGAATTACAATGTATGTTATTCAGGTTAGGTTTGTTTTGTAAGAAACGTTATTAGAAATATTAATAATTTGTTTGAACGTTCCTTTTATTGTGTTGGGACATTTCTGTGCGCGAAATAAATAATATATTATGCCATTCATGAGACCATTTTGAATAGAAATTAGGTCTATTGTCGTTAGATTAAGTTTTGTACGTGGTGACAGGCGATTTCCTTAAAAGCTTTAATGCTGAGCAAAGTACATACAATTTTTTTCGGAATACAATTTATTGTGTGTACTTCAAAAAATGATGCCCAAAAGTGCCCAAATAACTTTTTCTAACAAACTAACCATCACGTCATTTCCCCGTTGGGCTAAGCAGAGAGAATAAAACGCCATATTACTGTGTCTTAGACTACTTTCCTCGCTTTCTCTTCATTCATACATCTTCTCATGCACACACGCCGATTATTCCGACTTTTTGCATGCCCATTTCAGTACAGTGCAGTGGATTTAAAGAGTGTAAACAATTTAAAAAATCCACTATTTAATTTGTCATTCATTCTTGATGTTACTTTTCAATATCATTTCTTTATATATGTACAATCTCTTTCTACATTATTTATCAACTTGTAACTCTGATTTTTAAAACTACGTTAGCATAGTGGTAGCACATTTTGCTACCATGCATGAGGTCGCGGGTTCGATTCCCGTAGGGGGCCAACATGAAATAGTTTTATTTACATGTGATTTTCATATCAATATTTCATGTGTGATTCCTTGGATTGGTACTGAAGCGTAAGACTGATCATCCTACCTTCACGTAAAATGATCAAGATACACTGCACTTGTTCTACCAATGCAGTACCCTATGCACCATTGGGTGCGGATAAGGGAAAGTAGAAGTAGTAGTATAATTTATGTGTATAAGACGTCTCACACTTCGATCAGCTACATCTACAGCTATAGGCAGTACGATCCGCAATCAGCGCACAAAATTAGTACCGATCCGCAATCAGCGCACAAAATTTGGGGAGCGCGCTTTTGCGGTTGCAGGCCCTGTGGCTTGGAATGCTCTCCCACCAGAAGTGCGCAACTGTGAGAGTGAAGTGATGTTTCGAAAGAAACTTAAGACCCATTTGTTTTCTAAATCTTTTGATTAATTTTGATAATTGTATTTTCTACTCAGAAATTGAATTTTTTATTCACTTTAAATTTCCCGAGCCGTTAAATTTAATATTTGAAGCGACCTTGAGGTATATTTACACGAAAACGGCGCTGTATAAATTTTCCTTTTTTCTTCACTATACCACTATCCGCTTTCTATGTGAAGCATATGGAATCCACATATGGCCCAGCCAGCCGAAACGCCTTCGCCGGATAAATATTCATAATAATAATTAAATAATAATATGTAAAAGCCTTAGGGCGTCATAATAAATAAATAAATAACTGTGTGCTTTTTTTTCTCATTTATAAGCTGTATGTTCTCTAATAAAAGAAATATCTACCGAGATGTTTATAATCTCGAAATATGGCACCGTTATAGCCTTATTATACCCTCGTATAAATACGTGTATAATATAAAATAATACTTGTGTCAGAGTTCTTCTCCCATAAAGGAGTATTTGGTTTAGTGTCGTTGTAATAGTTTTGGCCTGAATCTCACAGAAGGTCACAAAGACGTTATTTTTATGGCCCAAGATGTTTTTCTTCTATAAATGTTTGCAAATTGTTATCAAATATCATTTATTTAGAAAAATTAACCCAATCCATATAGAAAACCAAATAAAAAGCCGCATTTTAAAAAGAATTTGTCCAATGTCTTTTGTCTGCGGTACTTAGCAGGAACACAAAACAGTTTATTTTATAAAGGACTAAAGGAATACGAATAATTGCCAGATGAAGTTAAATGTGCGAAGAGTTTAAATTTAGTAAAAATAAGTGTAAAATATATGTTTTAAATAAGTATAGTGTAGTGTAAAATCAAAAATAAGTAGTTTAAAGGCCAAATATTTAGAATAAATGATATTGTATATACCCAGCTCTTAGCTTATTTGGCAGTCCAGGACAATAAATATGTAACCTTAATGTGTACACACTAATTAAATAAATAAAAAAAATAAAAAATATATACTTTTATTGATATCTCAACAGAGACAGAAAAACTCTGGAAACGAATGTGGGTTATCTAGGCGTTTACAGGGCTTATGACCTGTCATTGGCTGGGTTAAGTGGCCACTTGATGTATTACAACATTCCCCATTCCGCCCATCATCTGACAACCATGTATGACAAATTTTTAAAACTTGTATATATCCTAAGTTTGTACAGAATAATCCACCTGCGAGTTGTGTTTTCGACAGATTTTAAATACTTTTAATATTCTTTCCCTATAGTGACATCTGTTGAGAATATAGTTAAAGCATTTTTTGGACGATCTAACTTTATTGGGTGTAGGTAAGGTTCGAATCCGAACTTGATTACTTACTAGAAGACGCCTGGAGATGTCTCTCCAATTTTTTTATTTGCTTTTTTATTTTAACCAGTAAATATTTTGAACAACATTTTGAATGAATACAAATACTTGTAGACAAATTACTGGATTATACCCATGCTGGGCTGATATCAGATATTATTGATATCTCAACAGAGACAGAGAAACTCTGGAAACGAATGTGGGTTATCTATGCGTTCACAGGGCTTATGACCTGTCATTGGCTGGGTTAAGTTTCATTCATTCGTTTCCAGAGTTTCTCTGTCTCTGTTGAGATATCAATAATATCTGATATCAGCCCAGCATGGGTATAATCCAGTAATTTGTCTACAAGTATTTGTATTCATTCAAAATGTTGTTCAATAATATACTAGCTGTATCAAACTTTTTATACCTAAATAAAAAGATACAATACTATTGTTATGAATAATACTTATGAAAGCTTTTACGATGAGAAAATAGAAAAAAAAAATTAAGCTAAGATTGAAAAATCATATTACACGTTCGACTCCAAATATGACGTAGATTCACCACTTTTCGGGTTTTGTTACTCCAATAAATACTATTTAACAAAAAAGTTCGTAATATAAGAAATGACGTAATATAAGTAATATTTGTAATATAAGATCGATCATTTGTCAAAGATTTATTTATTTATTTACTCTTCATACCTACAGAGAATAGTAAATAAGCGTTTTATTGCTATTATAAAAAACAATTTTTTACAACCAACCAATGAACTTACTCTTTTTCTATGTATTTATTTAAAGGCAGCCTAAATTAATTATACAAATAGCGAAGTCGTAAGCATTATTTTTAGTACCTCTTAATTTTCAAGTTATTCATAACATCTTCTAAATTATTAACTCCATAACCTCAACGGAATCACGAGTAACATTTAATTTGCTAAAAAATATTAATAATGCTATTTTATTAAATTTAATGAAAATTAAAAATAATATTTTTTACTGATTTTCTTTTGAAAAGGTTTAATTATTGTTGAGTCTCAAAAATTGCGCAAAAATCGTGAAATCCAAAAACAGAAAGTACGTACTTTCAAATTGTGTTTAAAAGAAAATTCTGTTGTCTCTTGTGGTTTTAGGGGAAGGTTTGTAGGGGATGGGGAACGTTGTTCGGTCAAATTGAAAAAGTTTCAGAAACATAGAATAAATATACCAAGAGAAGCAACATAAGTTTAAAGCCAAAAGTTTTCTAGTTCTGAGTTGATTCTCTTAAACTTGACTGTTATTGAAAGATACTTCATGTTACAATAATTACAGCTGAGTGGAGTTTCAAAACCACTCACAACTAACCGATTAGCTGAATTTTCAATGTCAAATTATTATTTTATTTAAAGATAGATTAGGTCATAGATAAGGAATATCAAGGGATAATATAATAAAGTAAAATAATTATTCTGTACCTTAAAGCTGAAAGGCTGGAAGTCACATTTGGTAAATTGTCCAGGAAAGCGGCTTAAAGTATATTCAGCTCTATACATACAGGTGTAACAAAACTCGTAGTACAATCCAAAAACTAGTGAATCTACATCATATTTGGAGTCGAATGTGAAATATGACTTTTTGATCAGAGCTTAAAAAAAATTTAAAAATTCTCATAAAAGCTTTCATAAGTATGGCAGATTAAGTAAAATTGCATTTTTTTCTATTGATAGTAATAATTTGACTAAATAAATTATATTTGATAAGACTTCTTACTCAATTTTATCTAAAATTATGCGACAAATCAAAAAAATTTTCTCTTCAAAATCGGCTCAAATTATGACGTAGTTTCCTGGTATTTCGCTTGTGCATCGAGTTCTGTTACACCATGAATATTCGGGGTTTTAAAATCCTTTCTCTTGTATGAGACACAGGGACAGCGCTGACAATGTAGACCTCTTCGGAAACTCCATGAATGAATTCAAGAAAAAGTGGTCCTTAAAATATTTGTATCACTTTTGCTCTTATATATTTATGTACGTGTTATATTTACCCAAACATTATCTGGATGGGTTATTTAACTTAAACATTATACTTTAGTCATTTAATTAAGCAAAAATGTTACAAAGAAAAGAAATGTTATGTTAGAAAGACATGGCATGATCAAGTAAAACAAGTGCTTGAAAGTGGGCATGTAAGAAGTCGGAATAATCGACGTACGTGCATGAGAAGATGTATGAATGTGGAGGAAGCAAGAGAAGTGTGCCAGGACAGAGTGGTGTGGCGTTCTATCCTCTCTGTCTACCCCTTCGGGGAAATGACGTGATGGTTAGTTAGTTAGTTAAGCAAGAAATGAACAGTTTTAAAGGACAATGGGTCTACCTATATCGTTTAATCTTTTTTGTAATATAACTTATATAATAAAAAAATATGTATAATAGAAGTGATGGGCCTAAAAAGCCATTGGCCAATGAACAGAAATAAAATATAATACACCACAAACACCCAGACTTGGGTTTTTCGTCACTTTTTGCTTTCCGTATTATCTCCGGCAATTGAACCCGGAACCTCCTTATCGCGAGTCCAGCGTCTTGGCTATCACGAGACTAGGGATTTCGTAAAAAAGTCGCGTAAAATATTGTGATTTCATAATTATTCATTAGTGTGACCAACATGTGACCCACATTCCACATTTTAATAAATTTCTATGTTTCCCTACTTTATAATTTCCAATTCTTGTCCAGTTTGAATTAATGTTTCACGTGAAAATAACAACAATTAACTGCATTTAACAAGTGTTACGAGAACATTAACACTAAATTATTGTTCACTAAATGATGGCAATAAATTACCGAGTCCACCCCTGTTCACAGTCGGTCGCAGTCATTATTTTAAATTCAAACCCATTGCAGTCAGTATGGCGGATAGTGACAGGGGCGCATTAGGGCTCCGCGAAAATTCGCAAACAAAAGATAAATTGAAAAACGAAATAAAAAGGTGAGCCGTGATGGAAATTCGGATGGTTAAGGTAATGCTCGTATATAAATCATCAAAAAAGCTGAATAAGGATGAAATGGCGCCTAATTTTGTGAAAATAATACGGTACTTAAGGAAATCAGCTGAAAAGAGGCGAAGATCGCAAAAAGAGAGAAATAACCAAGTTTATGTATTTAAATTAAATGCTGTTATGGAAGGCACTGTAATACTGAAATGTTAATTTATTTATGTTAAAAAAAATTTTTATTGTTCCATAATTATCAACATTCCACATCCGCTCCCCATGTGGAGCATATGAATTCCACAAACTGCCTCCAAACAGGCGACCTGCCACCAGTTCCCGTGCATCCTACAAAGTCAGATCAACGTCCCGCAGCTTTGACGCAAACTGCCGTCAGATTTTCAACAACGGACGTCCAGGACGACTAGAATCTGATACCTTGTAAAATAGGCAAGCATGGTTAGGGCTCTCGGAAGGCTACGTAGTAATATGCTAGCCCAACCAGCCGAAACGCCTTCGCAGGATGATAGTTGATACTAAGGGTAGGGTTTCGCAAAAAAATATTCATGAGTACAATCAAATCCCCACTATATTTCCCTATACTGTTTTACGATTATTGAGTCTTTTTCAGTCCAACACAATTATGCCGATTTTTGAAAGATAGTCCGCGAAATTTAATAGATTAAGTTTTTACTGGGAAAAGCGAAAAAAAAGGTTATATACGCCACTAAATGCTTTCATTGCCCCTATCACTGTCTCGGCTCTAAGATTGTCATAAACACATTCATCCCAACCAGCTTAAGGAGTTGGCCCAAATTTACAGTTATAGGGATATTTTTTGAGTCTATAGTTACAACTACCTCCCGCCCACCCCCAGCCAACCATGCCCAGAGAAAACGCGGCAGCAACCCCGGAGTCGATGATGGGAGATTTAAGCTTAGAATATGATGTTCTCTGCGTAATCTATACACATGATGTTTGTGTGAAAGCAATAAAAATTATTCAAGAGTAATTTAAAAAAAATGTTTTTTATAAGTGCGCTAGGTGTCGGGTGATGACTATATCTGTACGTGCGCATTGACCGTAGTACCCCAAGTAGCTACCCGACTCGTTGTAAAGATACATTATCTTGAAGTGTGAAAACCGTCGCTGGACATAAAATGTTTTATTATGACTATAAGTGTGATGTGAAGTGCCTTGGGGTGTATTCCCGAGACGTTAATTATTATGTCGAATAGGGATGTGTTTTCAGGAATCGAACGAACGTCTGAATTTAAATTAGCGTCAAGAAAAAATCTATTTTACCACTTGTTTAATTTTATCTTTTGTTTATAATTTTAACCCTTAGTGCGTGGGTACTTAAATAGCGTTTCTGATTTGGTATCAATTAGCGTACAAAGCGACACAAATGATAAATAGTTTTTACCAGAAAAACAAATGTGGATATGAAATTAAATAACAACATCGGTTTTTGATACAATATGTTAAATTCTATGCTAAAAATAATATTAAATTCTATGTTAAAAAATGATCCACAAAGTCAGTGCTCCAATCATAGAAAACACAAATGTTAATATTTTCTTTATTTTACCAAGATATAATTATTCGTCTAAGTTTCCTTCATATCTTCAGTTACAGGTTCTAAAACACTGTGCATAAGAACAATAAAAGTTTATATTGGATAAAATAACGGAAGATAATAATAATAAAGAACGGATGGTGGCCCAGTGGGTAGCGTCGCGGTCCCTGAGTCCAGAGATCGTCGGTGCGAATCCCCACTTCGACACGACTCGATTCCTATTTTCAAGCAGAAACCGCTTAGGCTTTATTGGAAATAGTATTTTTTTAAATGCATCTTTTATAAATAAAATAATGTTTAAAGTATGTAAATTATATCTTCCGGACAAGCGAATTGATTGTGTCTCCATTTAGGAGTACCTACTAATGAAAAAACACGTATTTTTCCTTACACTTAAAACATGGGACCAAGAAGTGGTGCACAAAAAAGGGCTTTTACTTTTTTTAAAGGAAAAATAAGGCAGTAAAGTAAAAATTGGCTGATTGATTGATTTGAAAGCAGTATGAAAATAAAAACATCAATTTATGAAAATACAATAACTTTGCACGCGCATCCCTAATTGCGTCGTAACATAAGAAAAACAATATCTGTCGTTGTGAACGTACACTAGCAGTACGTAGTAAATTCATACAGTCCTTAACGGCCACGTAGAGAGGACTAAGATTTATGTCGAAATAAAGGACCTCCGTGAGTACCCAATAATGCTCAAAGTTTGGGGCGCATACGGCGTAGAGTGATTCAATTATACACTGCCATTAGACCAAGGACATCCATTAGGATTATATATACCAGCAGTTTCCTTTTACGAGAGGTCCTGGATGCTTGGAACCTTATTAGGGACCCGGATGTTTGTTGCGTATTGCTTTTATCTACATAATAATAGGCGCATTGAAAAATCTTCTGTCGACACAATGACGAATAAAAACACATAGAACTTTCAATTTTCACAAAGCTTATTTTATATTTTGTTTGAGAATTTAAAATGATTAAGTAAACTGAGTGAAAATTGCGTCGTTTTAGGTTTTATTACAATGAAATGGCGGTCATAAAATGCTTAATTCTTCAATCTTTTTTCGAATCGATATTATATAATAATTTTATATATTTTTTTCATTTTTTTTTTCATTTCGACATTTAATGCGATACTAATTTCCCTTATCCGCATCATCATTATCATCATCGTACCATATCTGCTCCCTATGTGGAGCATATGGATTCCAAAAACTGCCTCCAGGCCAAGCGATCGGCCGCCAGCTTCCGTGCATCCTCCCAAGTCAAGTCCACGTCCCGCAGCTCTGACGCAAACTACCGACGAATTGTCAACAGTGGACGACCAAAACGCAGAGAACCTGATGCTTTGTTAAATAGGCAAGCATGGTTTAGGCTCTCGGGAGGCATACGTAGTATATGGCCTAGCCAGCCGAAACGCCTTCGCCGGATGACAGTAGATACTAAGGGTAGGGTTTCGCAAAACATTGACTAGACTGGACTGTTTAAAAGTCAAATTGTGACTATTGAGTCTTTTAACGTAACGGTAACGTAAAAATAATTCTACTTCGGGACCGCTAAGAGACGCTGGAGTTATTGAACAATACTTTGAATGGCCTATATTTTTGAATTTTTTAAAGTTTCAACTTAAATAAGGTTACCCAGTACAATATAACCAGAAAAGGATAAGCAAAAATATCGTGCATAGAAATTAAAATAGGGAAACAAATTAATTTTAAAAACTTGAGAAAAGTGTAGTCTATAATTAATACGGCAGAAAAAGTCCGCAAGACTGATTTTTCAGGAAGTCGGATAAAATATTAAATATATAAAATAAATCGAACTCAAAATAACTTCATTCTATGAATATAATCTTGAACTAATTAATTTTTTTAAATTACTTTTAAAGTACTTTCCCTTATTTGCACCTTATGGTAAATAGGGAACTGCATTGTTAAACATAGTGCAGTGTATTTTGATAATGTTATTTCATGAAGGTAAGATGATCAGTCATACGCTTTAGTACCAGTTCTATGTATCACACATAAAATATTAACATGAAAATCTCATATAAATAAATATTTCATTTTTACCCCCTCATCGTATTGAACCCACGACCTCATACAAATGCGCTACCACTATCCTGCGAGGCGGAAAAATGAATAATCGATTGAATATTGAACGATGCGGTTAATGGAAAACAATTAATTGAATTAAAAAATACCGTTGATACTTAACGTTTCCTAATGTAATTTTTTGAGTTTTTTGTGATGTTAGATTAAATAGTTTATTTATTTTTGCAAAACATTTGACAAAGCCTGAATCCTAACAATGTTAAAGGTTAAGGGTCTCGGCTGACACAAGATATGTGTCCTTTCTCACGAGATGACATAACTCCGTTTCAAGTCCTAGAGGAAAATGACAAACAGGAAATGAAAGGATTATCTCGAATCTCTTTGAATCATTTAACATTTGTATGAAACTCAAATCTAAATGCTCTAGTCCAAGAGTTTTATGCTGCGAACACAATCGTTCATATGTTTTATATAATGTGATACCTTGGACTTGATCATCTTCATGTAATAACAATGATCAAGATCCACTAAGCATAGTGTTCTAATGCAGTGCCCTACGCACCATTATGTGCGGATAAAGGAAAAGTATTAGTAATAGTAGTCCAATAGCTGTAGCATCCCCCCTACATTTAAATTTAAATTTCAAAATAACGTTTCAAATATTTGAAAAATATTTTTTAAATTTCCTCATGGTAAACACTGTTTATACGCATCCCAGTTTTGATGTTCGTATGAATAAAAAAGCCACCCTTTCTTCACGGATTTGGCGTGTAAGCTGTGCCAAAGAAAGTGTATTACGTACATAGGTATTTGTTATCTGTGAATTTAACCCTTCGCCCTCGGTTTCTTTCGGCGGGGGTTATGAAAGGTTAATCGCTATGTGCCCCTGACGTTATTAGAAATTCAGATAAGTCAAACAACTTCGATACTTTGATAAATTGACCGGATAAAAACGAATTTGGAAAATGGTTAGGATAAACATACGAGTATTATTTGTATACAGGTGTAAAAGTGTTTAAAGGAGTAAGCAATTGCCGAAATTGATGTTCCGATGGCCGAATTAATTAGAATTAAAAGCTGAAACAGAAGACTGATCATCTTATTTTATGCAACAAATTAATGATCAAGATTCAGTGTATTTAATTATTTATTTACTCATCAAATCTTATATGTACATTACAATTTATATAATATTACATACATATAACAATTTAAAAAAATTAAATACTTAAATAAACTAAAAGAGGCTAAATTGGCAGTGCATAATGGAGTTCTGGTACCAACCCTTATGTATGGAGTTGGAAAAATAAGGATGAAAGTAGATTGAATGCAGTTGAAATGCGATCTCTCAGGCGAATGTGTGGTAAAACTTTGTACGATAGGTGCACTAATGTTGAAATTAGAGCAGAATGCAAGGCTGAGATAAGCATTATCGACAAAATTAAGAAAGGTCTTTTACGTTGGTTCGGTCATGTAGAGCGAATGGATGATGAAAGAACGGCTAAAAAAATATATGATACAGAAGTATGAATATAGAAGTCGAAGAAGGCCGAGAAAGACATGACATGATCAAGTAAAACAAGTGCTTGAAAGTGGGCATGTAAGAAGTCGGAATAATCGACGTGCGTGCATGAGAAGATGTATGAATGTGGAGGAAGCAAGAGAAGTATGCCAGGACAGAGTGGTGTGGCGTTCTATCCTCTCTGGAAATGGCGTGATGGTTAGTTAGTTAAATAAACTTAATGTAATTAAATGTGAGCTATTATTATATCAATTTAATTAAAATGTTTAAAATATAACAAGTTCAGCTTTCAAATAACCTTTGTTGATAGAAAAACTATTACATCCTTTCTGAACTGAGTCTCTGTGACATAAAAAATATCTAGATCGTCAGAGATTCTGTTGAGGATTGCTCTACTAACGGGCATCATCAAAGGGCGCTGGCGAAGATACCCATTAGGGACATAAAGTTCAACATTCGATAAATTGTACCAATGCAGTATTAGGCGATGATAAAGGAAGAAAGTTATTTATAATATGCTGAGACAACTTTAAAAAATTCAATTGAAACTACTTTCTTTAACTAACTAACACAAATGAAACCTTACTGTTAGATATTATTAATATCCCAACAGAGACAGACAATTTACTATAGGCGTGTTTGACCTTAATCGATGAATTTGTTCCCTAATTGTGTTTCAGTTAACTTGAACCGGTAACAAGATAGTGTTAACTCACATAACTGTATTACAGAAATACTAACAACACGTGAATAACATAATAATAATACTACAATACACCGTTCAATAAACTTAGTATGTAAATATAAATGTGATTCCTAGGACTGACGCTAAGACTGATCACCTCAAAATGACTTGTGATCGGTCAACTGGAACATTGTAAGGAAAAAAAAATTCTTAACATTATATTTAGGAATTTTGATTATTTGATAGTGCTATTTTTTTCAATAAAGTATTTAATAAAGTAAAATTATTTGAAATGTCCACAAATACTTGTAGACAAATTACTGGATTATACCCATGCTTGGCTGATATCAGATATTATTGATATCCCAACAGAGACGAAGAAACTCTGGAAACGAATGTGGATTATCAAGGTGTTTACAGGGCTAATGACCTGTCATTGGCTGGGTTGAGTGGCCACTTGATGTATTACAACACTCCCCATTTCGCCCATCATCTGATAACCATGAATGACGAATTTCGAAACTTACTAATATATTGAACTCGCGTTCGTGATTTTCATTTTCATTTTTATTTTTATTTTTGAAGTTATTTAGAACATTACAGAAAAAATCCAATTCATTCTAAATACAAAACAATAATAAATCATACATGACAATAGATAGTTATGTTAGTATAGTGATATGACAAAGTACAGAAAGAAAAATTATAAGTTAGAAAGTGCTTTCCTAACGGAAGACCCACTGTCGAGAAATATGTCGACATCCGAGGTGATGCGATTAAGTAGCAAGATTGCTCTACCAACACGCATAACCATTGGCAGGTTGGTTCTGCATCGTGGTAGGTAAAACAATCGATGCAGTCTTTGTCGAAGATAGTTATCAGGTACGAACAGACCTACATCCATCATAATTTCTAAATTATGTATGCGACCACCAATCACCAATCACATGATACCACATTACCAGTGATTTTCTCACTGGTGACATCTGCTGAGAAGATTGTTAAGCATTTTTGAAATAATAAGCTGAAAGAGCTTTATAATATATCGTTTCTAGAATACTATTAGAAGAGATCTATTTTTGATTAATTGCTAATTTTTTGTAAAAGCCGAGACGTAAATTATGCTTTCTGGCTGCCTTTACAGAATACCCTGAACAGAAATTCGTACTAATAAAAGGGAAAAACATACCTATTGTTAAGTACGTGAATGGCTGCCAATTTTATTTATGTATTCATCCATTTGATACAAAATATTCAACGATACGTAAAATTTATGCAACATCCAATTCGTCGGTAGAAATATTAGTATCATTAATTTACTAAAATGCTCATTTGGGAATTGTGATGTAATAAAGTATTACTAGTGGATAATATCTCCAAACTTTAATGACATAAAATGTAGAAACCGTTTTTCTTTTGTTGATAGATTATCATTTTAACAAAAGCGGCCATGTTAATCGAATTTCATGACCTATTATTATAATTAATTTATGGATAATTTATGAAGCGATTTTTGTGGTATAACACCTCAAGGGCGCTTAACAAAAGAATATTAAAAAAGCTAGGGTTTAACACGTCCTGCAGTTACCAAGCGCATAGATGACTGGAGTTATCTTTACTCCCGTTTCCGTGTATTTTCATGAACTAGTATATTGTGCCATAAGCATAAGATAAATGTATAAAGATAAAATACTAGATTGATAATCTTTTGATTTTTTTATTTTCCTTATTTGAGTTATGGAATTAAAACTGCGAAAAATTTAAATTTAATCTCATTTAATTTTGATCTAATTTCAGTTAACTTCAATTTCATTTGGTTTAATTTAAATTTTTACCCACGTACAGGTTATGCCTTTGTGGGATTTTTTAACATGTATCTGTGTATTCAATATGTTTGTATTTTATTGTTAATAATTTTTTTTCTTTAATAAAAAAAAAGGTCAATCAAGGTGGGTACTGATTTTTTTAAAAATGGGCTTGTATTTTTTTTCTGTGAATGCACAAAAATAAAACAAAAAAATCAAAGCTATCGATGCATGCCGTTTGTAAATCGAATAATGAATAAGCGAGATATAATCATTTATAGTTTTTGTTCCCCATAGTATAGTGTATCATCGGGACGTTATCGATCGATGTTCTTGTAATTTTTCGTTTAATTTTTTTGCATTCAATTTTTTTTTTGATATCCATACTCATTAAAAAATTTTACGACTGGCCACAACCAACTAAGCTTTGATTAAAACCATTGTTTTGTTGTTCAATTTGCTAGTTCAGAACAAGTTTAAACAATTTTGAATGCTATCTTCAAAAACCCAATATTAAATACAAAATTTCAAAACACAAGAATCTTCGAAACTTCCTCGGCAAAGCTTTGTACAAAATTCTTAATTTAAGTAAGGTTCTTGGAACAGTAGCACAATGCTCAAATTCCCGCCTTTTGTTTTAGATCTTATCTAGTCCATTACCAAACGAGGGGTATAGAAGCCAAAACAGTAACGCAGCAAAGATTCATACTGCAATTTTGTGTAACTTATTTTTTACCGAAAAATATTACATCAAAACTACATTTTCACTTATGTTGGAATAATTGTTCATAAAGTATTAAAAAGGCCGAAAATATCAAAATTAGAACCGCTTTGTGGACTAGTGGTAGATTCGGGGATTCCGGATTAGAATCTCTAGGTTCGAATCCCACTCCAGCACATCTTGTTTCCTACTTTAACATATATTATGTAATCTCCCCAGGAAATAACCTTATTAAAAAAAAGGGTTTTCAGTTGTTTCCGTTTTTCCCAATTTTCTCGTAAATCACTGGGGGTGCTAGAAATATGGTTTTGCCTCTATATCCTCAAATGGGGAATGTTTCTCTAGTCGCGTAACAGCTGTCACTGAGCCCGAAACTTCTAGAATGTTGGTATCACCACTCGTCAGAACAAAACATTGTTTCAAATTTGAATTTAGAACGGTTGTAGCATTTTCCCGCCTTAAAAGGGGTTGAAACTAACAGAAACAACAATGGCGGAGAAATTAGGAATTAATCCCATTTTGGTGATGGTTTTATTAATTTCTTTATTTTTTAAATAATTTAAGTAAAAAATTTACATTTGAGCTTTGCATTCTGCTCTAATTTCGGCATTAGTCTATCATACCTAGTTTTACCACACATCGCCTGAGAGATCCCATTTCAACAGCATTCAGTGTACTTTCGTCCTTCTTTTTCCAACTCCATGCGCATTCGCCAAAAATAAGGACGGGCAGAGAACATTAGAATATTTAACTCCAAATTTTTCCAATATGAAATTAAATCATGTAATAATGTTAATACAATTATTTTTATACTAAGAGATTAGTTGGAAGATGGAACTTTTTAATATTGATTCACCATAATTTATTATATATTGATTCACCATATGTATTTTTCGTATCTCTATTCCTTTTTTTTATACTTTGTAAACTTTTTAAATATTTTCTGTAACTTTTGTGGTTGTATTTCTATGATAAATTTATATTTTTGTTAATGGCACCCGATGACAAACGGCAAAATTGCGGTTTATCGGGACGGCAATATTTTTTTCTAATGTTATGTTTATTTTCTTAATAAAGACTTTCAAATTGTAAAAGGTAATAATTAATTTAAAAAAAGCGTATAGAAACGCTCCTTCTGTTGAATTCTTGTTCCAAGTCAAATTCTAATCTAATTTCGATTTGTCTGTCTTTCCTGATACAACTTTCCTGGAATTCAAATCTTTAATCTATTATAATTATCGATTCCACTAGTCTAGAGCGGAAAACTTAAATTATCGATAAATTAGTTTAGTTTTCTCTCATTCTATTAATCAATCCGTGAGCGTGAATTCCTGGTATTTATTCAAGCAGTGAAAATTAATCTAAGGAGTGAAATTTAATTATGACTGAAGGTATGCGAGTTGTGAAGCTTTGGATTGTATGCGTTTAGTCTTAGAATTATTCGATTAGTAAAGAGAAAATTTATGTATATACATTATTAAATACGCGGAGTAACAAAACTCACAGTACAACCAAAAAACTGGTGAATCTACATAATCTGTGCAAAATGCAAATTATGATTTTTTACTATCACTTTTAAAATTAACCTCACTTTCCGAAAGGAGAACTGTAAATGATTTAGTAGTTTTTATATAAAATAATAAACTCTTACTATGATGTCCCTAGTATAATAGAATTGATTAATTTTAGAGTGCCTTCAGTAAATACCAGGTGTAAGTTCTTGTTCCATTGTCCCGGATCAACATCTAGCCAACACAGTGGCTCGACTATACCACGACTGCATTCATTGGGCAATAAATATGAAGAGACTGCAGACATTATGTTTAAACACTCTGCAAAGCTATAAGCATGCAATATTAACTCAATTTATGACAGATCGTTTAAATAATATCCAATTGTGATTTCCTTTTTTGTTAACTAATAAAGTAAAATTATAAGTAGGTACCAAAAATTTATTTTTAACTTGCTTGCATTTTTTTTCCTCACATAAATGTAACTTAATAAATGTACTTTTTTATCATTTTAATGTAATGTAAATGCCCATCGGGCGTATATGTACAAATAAATAAATAAATAATAATTATTATTAGTTTGTACATTTTTATTTAGTTATAAAAAAAATTTCTTACAGCTAATAAGTATAATACTTTTTTTTTCATCATAAATATTTACAACTGATCACAAAGATGCTTTTTTTTGTTTTAATAGGTATACACTGATTTCAAATATCTTAATTTCGTATATATAGTGGAATATTCCAGCAAGCGGTTCTATTCTTGTTACCATTCCAAATAAAAAAACTCATGATTCCTGGTTGAATAAGGTAACTGCAATACGTTATTCTTGATATAACTGCAATACGTTATTGTAGTGGTATCCAAAATTAATGTCTCAGAAACTTTGCTGTATTACATTAGTATTTTACTAAGGTTCCTTCTGAATTCATTTAGTCCGTTTATTTCTTTGACAGTCTCCGGTAGTTCATTATACATTTTGAATCCTTTGTACATTATGCTGTTCTGAGTACATGTCTAAGATCCATTGATTGTCTTTAAATTATTTTTAATTCTGGTGTTATTCTCATGGGTGTTGCGGTTAAACTAAACCTTTGTCATAAAACAATCTGGCAATAAACCATTTAGTATTTTATGAATAAACACCATTGTATTTTAATCAATATTTTCTTTCACGGATATCCACCCAAGATCTTTCAATATTTTCTTAATTTTTTGAATATCTGTTACGCTTCAGAATTATTCTCATGGATAATTTATAAAGCGCAGTTTCCGTATAAATCTACCTCAAGGGCGGGCGCTTTAAATATTGAATTTAACGGCTCGGGAAATTTTAAGTGAATGATACTCACTCTGTGAGTAGAAATTGCATCAGTCAAAACATTTAGAGAACAAAATGGTCTTAAGTTTCTTTCGAAACATCACTTCACTCTCACAGTTGCGCACTTCTGGTGGGAGAGCATTTCAAGCCATAGGGTCCGTAACCGCAACAAAGCGCGCTCCCAAAATTTTGTGTGCTGATTGCGGATAGGTAATAAAACCTTACCTTTACTTGAAAAATTGTGTTCTTAGAAAATCGCTGAGCACCTGTAATGACAGTTTTGGTGATGTTGACGCACTCAATTGTAATTATTACCTCTTTATCATGTCCGTTCGTACTTCTCTTTGCCTGCGACCGGCCGATTAGTCTGTAATGGCTCCTGGTACCTAGAGGGTCCGGTGGGGTTGCAGATGGTTAGCTTGTGTGTAGGTCTGAAGAAGTATTGAAGGATGATTTAGTTGTTGTAGTTGCAGCGAGTGTGTTAGTAGTGCTGAAGCTGCTCAATGTTGTTTTTTTTCCCTTTTTTAAGCTTTTCAACCTAATTAACCATCACGCCGGATAGAACGCCACACCACTCTGTCCTGGCATACTTTTCTAGCTTCCTCCACATTCATACATCTTCTCATGCACGCACGTCGATTATTCCGACTTCTTACATGCCCACCTTCAAGCACTTGTTTTACTTGATCATGCCATGTCTTTCTCGGCCTTCCTCGACTTCTACATCAAGGCACAGTCGCATCATATATTTTTTTAGCCGTTCTTTCATCATCCATTCGCTCTACATGACCGAACCAACGTAAAAGACCTTTTTTAATTTGGTCGATAATGCTGATCTCAGCCTTGCACTCTGCTCTAATTTCAACATTAGTGCACCTATCATACATAGTTCTATCACACATTCGCCTGAGAGATCTCATTTCAACTGCATTCAATCTACTTTCATCCTTTTTTTTCCAACTCCATGCTTCGCTTCCATACATAAGGGTTGGTACCAGAACTCCATTATGCACTGCCAATTTAGCCTCTTTTGAGAAGCACTTATTAGATACTACTAACATACTATTGTATTATAATTCTTTGACTGTTTATGTGCTGCTAATAATTTAAGAGAAATTGTAATTGGCTTTAATTTTTGATTGTTTGGCTGTATGTTCTCTCTTATAAAATAATTAAAAATCATCCCAATAAACTTTTGGTCGACGCTGGTGAAATCAACAAAAACATCAAAAGTAAATTAATACCGTAATTTAATTTGACCTCATTGACTTGCTCTACCAGGATTTTTTCTACCTGCAAGTAACTTGCTCCTTCTGTATTATTTTATTTTTATTAAACTAAAAGTAAAAACTACTGCTTTCTCTAAAAACGATTTAATGTGGTATAAATAAGGTACAATACATAACAATATAACGACAGATTTATTGCTTCGCATCTATCCCCGTCCTTGTTACACAGTAATTTATTTAGACTAACAGTACAATAGTTAATTAGTACATAATGTTGTACCAACTAACCCTTATTCATACCACTTTCTAATTCACTCCATTTATTATCTGCAACATAACGTGACGGAATGGTATGTGGACCCTAAATATCTTAGGGCGAGTTTAGACAGGATTATTCAATATTTAAAAATTGTTGTTATTTATTTATATTGATTTATACGACAGGATTATTCAATATTTAAAATTTGTTGTTATTTATATTTTACATTTATTTATATTTTAACTGCTTGTGCAACACAGATGGGAATTGGACATGTGGCGGCATTGGAGTGTAATGTTGTGTGTCCAAACACCTTAATTTAAGATATTATTGATATCTCTCAACAGAGACAGAGAAGCTCTGGAAACGAATGTGGGTTATCTAGGCGTTTACAGGGCTTATGACCTGTCATTGGCAAGTATTTGTATTCATTCAAAATGTTGTTCAAAAACCTTAATTTAAAATTACAACTCTTATTTTTAGCTTTATTTTTTTAAAAATTGTGATTAATGATTGTATTCTACCTATTTATTTTTATTGTACCTATTCTACCTTCTATTTATTCTACCTTATTTTTAGCTTTATTATTTTTTATTGTGATTAATGATTGTATTCTACCTATGCTATGGCTAACTAAGTATTGCACTAACTGCTTAGTTATGCTGGAATAAACACGTTTATTATATTATTATTATTATTATTTAATGTTACGGAGCTATGTAGGTATGATAAATTATAAATTATTTTAAGGCAATATAGCACCAATTAAGTGCACAAAACAATGAAAACATTTTTAACGATTCTTTATAAAATACAAAATATATTAAGACTGCAAGTAATAAAATTATTTTTTTAAATGCGTAATTTTTGTATTTTATTTCTGGATGATTTACAAAGCGCCATTTTTGCGACAATATATAATAATAATAATAAAAAGCTTTCGTGGTTTTCAGTATAAAGTATTTTTGAATAAAGATTGTTCGATTTGCCTACATTTTGCCCGCCTAAAGGTTTCCTATGTTTCGTATATCATACAGTTGCATTTAGACAGACATGCTTTCACATGTTTGGTTCCACACGTAGATTTACTAAAGATTAAAATAAG